>FLSR01001172.1:39472-66666 GCA_900092035.1 Leuciscus waleckii
ATGCATAAAAAAAAAAAAAGGATTAAATTAGATTAATAGAAACAGTAAACACGTTGTGCGTGTTGTGGCTTCACAAATGCTTTGCTGCATACCTCGGTTGTAACGAGTGGTTATTTCAGTCAAAGTGCTCTTCTATCAGCTTGAATCAGTCGGCCCATTCTCCTCTGACCTCTAGCATCAACAAGGCATTTTCGCCCACAGGACTGCCGCATACTGGATGTTTTTCCCTTTTCACACCATTCTTTGTAAACCCTAGAAATGGTTGCGCGTGAAAATCCCAGTAACTGAGCAGATTGTGAAATACTCAGACCGGCCCGTCTGGCACCAACAACCATGCCACGCTCAAAATTGCTTAAATCACCTTTCTTTCCCATTCTGACATTCAGTTTGGAGTTCAGGAGATTGTCTTGACCAGGACCACACCCCTAAATGCATTGAAGCAACTGCCATGTGATTGGTTGATTAGATAATTGCATTAATGAGAAATTGAACAGGTGTTCCTAATAATCCTTTAGGTGAGTGTATAATGAAGGTAACACTTTACAATAAGGTTCATTAGTTAACATTACTACCTTAGTTAACATGAACTAAGAATGAACAATACTTCTACAGCATTAATTATTTTAAACATTTATTAATACATTATTAAAATCCAAGGTTGTATTTCTAACATTAGTTAATGCACTGTGAACTAACATGAACAAACAATGAACAGCTGTATTTGTATTAACTAACATTAACAAAGATTAATAAAAATGGATTGTTCATTCATGTTAGTTAATACATTAACTAATGTTAACTAATGAACCTTATTGTAAAGTGTTACCATAATGAATTTATAATGAGTTACAAAAGATTTCTATTTCAAATAAATGCTGTTCTTTTCACATAAGAATGACTTAAAAATATATGAAAAGAGTCATTTTAAATTATATTTCACAATATTACGGTTCTTAATTTTTAAAATCTCTCATTTGTGATTGCAGACTTCACAAAACCGAGCACATTGGCATTGTTGAGATTTGTAAAGTCTCATTTGTTCCTTTGGAAAGCTGTTGCTGTTTTTTTAAATGTATTTATTTTCATAATGGACACAGTTGGCAAGCACTGCCAGATTCAATTACACAACCACACACCTTTAACTGACTCATATTTGTATCTCAATGCACATGTACATAACCTTGGGCTTAAAAGCACTTTTTGGAGGAGGCCTAAGCACTCGTCTTTGACCTGCCTTTGACTTTGTTTCTTACAGAACATTCGTCATCTGAGTAAAAGAGATGCAGTCGTATGACAACTGTGTAAAGTGACTTGTAAACCTTTTAGTGGCAAAGACCCAGGATTGAACTCATAAACAGATTGACCCTTTTCACAAAGCCTGACATTTTAAAGAGAGTTACTGAGAGGAATGAAGCTGCATTTAAGTGATAGGATATATCGGAGACCCCCATGTTAAGTGAACTCAGGCGTTCATTGGATGCATGGTATTATTAAGAGAAGAGCACAATTTCAAACTCAGCCTCTCTATAAAACAGCTCTAAGCAGAGTTAGCTAAACAGAGAAGCCTGTTTTTTAAAGGAATGATCCAAGTTCAATACAAGTTCAGCCGTCGACAACAGCTGCCTGCTGTGGATTACAGAGAATAGTTTTAATTCGTCTCTCCATTCGTCACTCAGTTTTGTTGTTGCTCCTGTAACAATTCTTTCATGTAAAATTCTGTGATATTTGAACTTTAAAGTTGTTTAAATCTTCCTTATAAAGGTTCATTACATCTAGTTTCATTACATTTTACTTTACATTTATGCTTTTTACCCAAATTAACATCCATTGTATACATTTTATAAGTATACATTTTAAGTATACATTTTATCAGTCGTGTACTACTGATGTAATTGTTGTTGATGAGTTTTTTCTCTTTGTAAACCACCATGGGGGATATGCCACAAAGTTGTTTGCAATAATAACCAAAAATTGGCAGGACAAAACAAGGATGCATACAGAGGTGGGCACAAATACATCAAAAACTATTTTGTTACAAACTACAAATACTGGCTCATGAAATGTAACAAATAAAATACAAAATACTGATGTGAAAAATTTATTTAAATAAAATACAAGTAATTTGTATTTTGAAAATACAAAAATACTCCCACAATAATCTTAAAGGGTAGTTCACCCAAAAATGAAAATTCTGTCAGTAATTACTCACCTCATGTTGTTCCAACCCCGTAAGACCTTCGTTCATCTTCAGAACACAAATTAAGATATTTTTGATTAAATCTGAGTGCTGTCTCACTCCTCCATAGGCTTTTAAGGCATTATAACTTGCTGGCCCAGAAAATGTATTAAAGACATTGTTAGTCCAAGTGACTACAGTGGCTCAATCTTAAGTTTATCAAGCGACGAGAATACTTTTTGTGCGCAAACCCCCCCAAAAATAACGACTTTATTCCACTATTCATTTCCTTCTCTCTGGGCCTCGAGTTATTTCACGTAGTGTTTTAGCACAGCGCGTCTGTGTTGTACGTCACACGCATCACACACATGACCAGCGTCGGCCAATAGTGAGCCTACGTGTGACGTACAACACAGACGCGCTGCGCAGTTATACTACGTGAAAAAACTCGAGGCCCAGAGAGAAGGAAATGAAAAGTGGAATAAAGTCGTTATTTTTGGGGGGGGGTTTGCGCACAAGAAGTATTCTCGTCGCTTTATAAACTTAAGATTGAGCCACTGTAGTCACTTGGACTATATTAACGATCTCTTTAATGCATTTTCTGGGCCAGCAAGTTATAATGTCTTAGAAGCCTATGGAGGAGTGAGACAGCTCTCAGATTTAATCAAAAATATCTTAATTTGTGTTCTGAAGATGAACGAAGGTCTTACGGGGTTGGAACAACATGAGGGTGAGTAATTATTGACAGAATTTTCATTTTTGGGTGAACTAACCCTTTAAGTCTTTTTTTATTTATTATTACTGAAAGGTCAATAACACAAATAGTAGCAATAACACAAATATGAGAAATGTGTAAATTCAAAATGGCGAAGTAGCAAAATAAAAAAGCATGGGCATTTCACTAAATCTCTACGGGCCTGAAATATCTCCCTCTGACATAAAATGGCATGTATAGCTAAGTTCACATCAATGGTGTGGTAGGCTGCCCTTAATAGCAAAACATGTTTGATGTAGCTACGTAGCCATATTATCACCTCGTGCCTTAAGGCTTGAATAAGCGTAGAGAGACATTTCCTCACCACTGGCTAAGGGATGGGAAACAGCTGTAAATCTATATTTATGTTATGTGCACTAACAGCTTTAATGAGGAACTTTATTGAAAGGTCAATAACAGAAATAATAGCAATAACACAACTATGCTACAAAAGAGAAAACTAAACCATTGTCATTTAGGCTAGTTGTTTTTAAGTACAACCAACTTCTACAATAATTCAGGAGTTAATCCCCTTATGAGGGCGGTAGACCATGCCTGCAAAAGAAAAGATACGCTCAACTGGTGCTGATGATGGCAGAGTGGTGTTGAATCTCACGAAGAGCAGCTTGATTAGTGGATACTCCAGTGAAGCAGGTCCTTTCCAACACTATCTCACGACCAATTCGTACGAATTTCTACGAGTGATAAAAATGTGGCTAATTCGTATGACTTCTTCTCCTGTGTTCAAAACTCATTCACTTCTTGGAGGGAGCCCAGTCTACAGGGTGCACGTGATTTTCGTGCATCTAACCTAGACATTGCCATTGCCAACATCAGACCGAAAATATGGCAAAATCATTTACTATGGTGATAAGCATATGGTGATTTTTCTTAAGTATTTAAGTATTTGAAATACTCTAAATACACTCCCTCAAAATATTTTGTTACAAACTACATTTAATTTTTTCCACACCTGAAAAATACAAATAACAAAATACACTAAAGTAATTAAATACGTATTTAAAATACATTTAATTGAAATACTGCCCATGTCTGGATGCATAAACCATTTAAGTACTGAAACTTAGCTTTCAGTTGGGTTTAAATATTATACTTTTACTTCATATTGATTTGTCTATTTTTTTTATTATTATTTGTTAAATGTTTTGATAGATAGATAGTAGATAGATAGATAGATAGATAGATAGATAGATAGATAGATAGATAGATAGATAGATAGATAGATATATAGAATTATCCTTCTTCAAAATGGTCTGCTTATGAATAAATGTAAATGCATTGAGAGCTACATGCAAAAACAGCTTAAGTTGTATTGAACCTGTAATATTAAATATATGACTTAGAAGGAACAATATGTCATTTTAATATAAAACAAGATGGTTAATTGCCAAATGTATTCTTCTGTGACAGATGTGGCTAAAGAAACACTCACATATTGGTGGTCCTTGGGGAAAATTCATGAAAACAAAAAGCACAGGGAATAAATCAACAGTCCCATTTGCAGCTATATTTAAACAGCTCTATTTTGATGTATTATAGGCCTTATAAAACCTCCCACGTAATTGTGCACTGCAGATTCAGGAGCTAATTGCTCTCTAAATATGTCACTGGACACATGTCCTACAGAGTTTATTAGCGACAAACGCCAATACCTCCTCATTTATTAAGATAATTAATTGAACAAATTTCCTTAGTGCTGCTAATATGCACACAAGCAGCAGCTGTCATCCTAAATGCTTAGTGCTGTGCCAGACAGACAGGATGAATGCATAATATATTTGTGTTAGAAAATGTCATGTTCCAATACACTAGTCTGAGCTTCATGAAGACAGGATACATGGTGGAGAAAACTTGAAGGGATAGTTCACCCAAAATGAAAAATTTCCCATAATTGACTCACCCTCAAGCCACCACAGGTGTATATGACTATATTCTTTCAGACTAACACAATAGGAGATATTTAAAAATGTCCGTGCTCTTCCAAGCTTTATATGGGAGTGAATGGGGGTCGAGATATTGAAGGCCAAAAAAATGCACCCATCCATCATAAAAGTAATCCAAACTGCTCCAGGGGGTTAATAAAGGCCTTCTAAAGCGAAGCGATGCATTTGTGTCAGAAAAAAAATCCATATTTAAAACTTTATTAGCTATAATAACTAGCTTCTACATGAACTATCCCTTTAAAATCCAAGGAAACTTGACGTGTTCAGATTTTTAAGTTCAACTATTCAACTATTGTTTCAACTATTGCCTTAATAAATGTGAGTAAAGCTACATTTGCAATTTTAAATTGTTCCGTTCACTGAATGCAAAAGGCCTCATTTAGCCAATGAATTCAAGACAACAACAGATTTCTTGTTCAGCATATTTTCGTTTAGTAACACAACAAATTAATTTGTTGTTTTGATAGCTATATAGTCTTATAGGACAATTAAAAGGTTGAAGGTAAGATTTTTGGATTAAAATATACAAAAACCACTAAAACAATGTAATATATTTTGTTGACTTTCTTTGCTGAGAAATCAGCTATTTCCACCAGTGTAATGGCTCGTGTCATTGCGTCACCTGTCAATGAAGCCCTTAATTTCCGGTTTTACTTCCATAAAGACCATGGAAACACCAAAGACGCTTTAATATATTATTATGTGTTTTATTAGACAGGAGCAATTGTTTGGATGCCTTTATCGACATAATTGTTCTATAGCTCAACACGGTTATTCTTATTGTTTGAATCTCTTGTTTTCTTATTTACCACGAGTAACATGTTTGTCCCATGCCTCAGAGACAACAGTATTTTGTCAAGTGGCTAACATAGCACAATCAGAAAAGGCTTTTGTACATACAATGTATTTTTTTTAATGAATTGCATGTCATTTAGCAAATCAAGTCATCCAGCTTATATTAATATGATATACTAATATCGATCTAGCTTATTGCAGTGTGCAACAAGTGTCTCATACCATCATAACTTTCAACACACTCAAACGTATTCTTAATATGATTGTTTTGACCAAGTAAAACAGCGCTGCGTTTCCCCACAATTTTAATTAGTCAAATAAAGTGACCTTCAGCACATGCGGCTATTTCATTAGAATGAAATAAAATAACGTGAATTTATGTGATCAAGAGTAACTCTAAAAAAGTTAAAGTTCAGGAAAGAAGGAGGAGGACGTTAAACGTAACTTTAATCGTAAAATAAACATAACAACAAAACGAAAGGAGTGGCATACTGAGCATAATAACAACAGCAACGTAAAATGTCACAGGCTCTCGGCCCCACCGTGCTTTATACCACAGTAACTTAATAAAACTTTAATACATTAGCTCATTCATGAACATGATTTCTGCTTTAGTCCCATCTGATTGCTTTCCATCAACTGTAGAGATGAAGATGACAACTCCCATGATTCCACACTCATTCATGGCGTCATCAAGCTACACCTTTGTTTTTGTTCAAAATAAACAACCTCTAGTGGCGAAACTTAGCCTACATACTGTGCCTTTAAGTGAACTATGCTGTCTTTGTTTGTAAAGGAACAATCATCCTATAAATCATCATTTATAAATGCTGCAAATTGCAATGCATGCTGGGAACTCACAAACCCTTAAAGTCCCCCTGTAGTCAACACTTTTGATCACCAAAATGATAATAAAATTTTTTTTCATGACTTGAAATAGCTTGAATCTAACTCTACACACTTGCCTAATTTAGTATATGCGGTTCTATGAATATGCAAATTAGCCCCGCCTCCACTTACACCAGCTCAGAGATCCACACGTTGACAATCACACGTTGACATGATTGGTTACAAGGTTGTTTATGACGTCAGAAACACCATCGATTTCAAACCGTGTTTTTGAAACTGTCTTTGGTTCACTGCAGTTTTAAGGAGAAACTACTCAGCAATTGTTTTGACTTGTTTTGATGCATTTGCACATGGTTTGTCTTAAAGCATATTAAAAACACCACATATACATATAAACAACATTAAAAGCTTGATTTTCCCCACAGGGGGACTTTAGATTGCAGCACATATGAAGTTCTTTGTTCAGACAACTGTTTGACTAGTTGGGACAACATTTGGGGCAATTCTGTTGGTCTGACATTGTTTTTTTATGTATAGTTTCAAGAAAATTGCAAGTATTTGAGTCTCAAAAGGTTTTGCATACTGGAAAATATGTAGTTGTTTTTTTACAGGATGGAAATAAGTCTTTTTCTATAAAAAAAAATATATTTTTCACTCACTCACTAAATCACTCACTCATATTGTTCACAAAATGAAATAGCATGGTCGGCGGTTTACCTTTTCTAAGATATTGTTGTTCATTTAAAATGTAAAGCTTGACATAAAAAAATAGAAAAGTCAATTTTTGTAAAATGGAAAAGTATATTGAACTATAAATAATAGGATAGGAGTATATGGAGTTCATACTCATGGAGGATCGAAACACTCAATTTTATTCATAGGCAAATATAAAGTTTTTATTGTGGAGGGCAAGTAACTTCAGTCCAATAAGTGTTCATCTTAAATTATTAATAAGAATATAAAAGTTATTCCTTTGTTTACTGAACAAAACTCATTAAAACATTAAAAGATTTCACATCAATTTGATTTACATTATAAGCTATCAGAATTTAATCTTAAAAAAAAAATTAAAGTCATAAATATCACCAACTGCACCAAAATGCATGTGCCTATGAAGAAAAGCAGCAATTATCGGGGTTCAACCGCTTTAAGGCCTTTAAGCCAATGCGTAAAAAGGTATACTGTTTTATTTAGGAAGCATGTAATCACTTAGAGTAAATATAGTGTTTTTTCACCTTTATAACAGTTAAAGTGGCACCTGGCCTGATGTCCATAAAAGTGTCCATGCTTCTTTAGAATCATGTGCTGCATGTGCACACCCAATTTCGTGAAGTTCTACACAAATCAGGCAGGAAGAGGGACATTTTCAGTCATTTCATGGGATTTGCCATAGAAATACAGCATTTTTATACCTTAATAACAGTTATGTCCCCACCTAATCCGATCTCCATAAAAGTTTGCATGCTTCTTTAGAATCATGTGCCGCATATGTTCATCTAATGATGCGTAGTTCTGAGTTTTCGTCTAGGAATGATTTTGGACTTACGCTTATTTTCCCCGCTATAGCTATCCGAAGGCCAAAGTTCAACATGATTCTGATAATTACTATCTTTAATTACTAATTACTATACTAAAATATTATCGAGGTCGAGACTAGTTCGCAAAGTTGTTTTTTTTTAAATAATATCCAATATTTAACAAACGATATGATTGACGGTGGCGGTCCAAGACGCAAAGTCGCTCAGAATGAGGAATTATGCGTATGAATGTCGTGGGCTTGTGCAAAAAATCACGCGGTATTCAATCCTTTACGCACATGAAAAAAGCGAACAGGCCCAGTAAGTTTTGTTCCGATCGGCCTTCCTTAACCTTGTCTGATAGCGGCTCAAAATTAATCGGCCTCATTTTTAGAGATACGCGAATGTCCTCAAAGGCAGTCTTGGCACCTTGGACGAAGACAACGCATGCCAATTTTCAAGTCAATCAGACATACGGTTGCATAGTTATAGGCATTTTTATGGGTTTTTTCCACGTTAGAGCGCCACCAAGTGGCCAGTCACCACATGTTTTTTCACACGACCACAGAATGAGCTCTTACATTTGTGCGCTGAATTTGGTGAAAATGTCTCATTTCGTTCACGAGTTACAGCCATTTTAGCAAAAGTGGCTCCTCCCACTTCCAACGTTTTGGTGGCCCTTAGAGACGGTGTATCAAAATTTCT
Source organism: Leuciscus waleckii (assembly GCA_900092035.1). Lineage (NCBI taxonomy): Eukaryota > Metazoa > Chordata > Actinopteri > Cypriniformes > Leuciscidae > Leuciscus > Leuciscus waleckii. Next base: position 48,233 of record FLSR01001172.1, read on the forward strand.
ACTTTTTTACAAATAATTATTGACAATCAGACTCAGAGAATCTTGCTGCACTGGTTTGATTCCGACTGGGCCAAAAACATAAGACTAATTCGCAAAAGTAGGTTTTCAAAAAATCTTTTCATTTAAAAAAAATTTACTTTTTTTTGAATGTCAAGCTTTTACTTGCTAAAAAGTATAAACTATAAATCAAATGACAGACTGTATGTAGTGGATTGTGTACAACAGCTTTTTAGCAAAGTTTGATAATGTTGATAATGTTGAGGCCTTAGAAAAATTCATATCAAATATGATATAGGCTTTATAGGGTTAAGTATAATCTTTCTTGCCTTAAAGAATGTTTATGTTGAACAATTGCATTATCTTTATCAAGATTCTTAACATACTGTTCTGGCGTGCCAATGATAACATAAGTGTCCCATAGCATGCTGAATTATCATAATGGAGTAGATTTGGAATATAAATGTTGAACAAACATTTAGACAATCAGATGTCCTTGAAACATGCAGAGTATGACTAAACAAACAGTTAAACTGATAGTGAAAGATCCTAAAAACTAACGTGAAGATTTGTAGTTGCAGAAGGAACTTCTTTCGTGAGCAACAGTGCTGTGACTAAACATAGTTTTGTCAAAGAGTTTCAGTTTATCTGCAGTATTTGAGGAACAATTCAGTTCAACATCCTTGAAGTCTTTGTTAAGGCAGCAATGAAATTGAAGGTATGTAATTGAATGTATACACTATACTGTATACACATGAGGGAAGATGCAAAAGGGAAGGACACTAACACTAACTATGAATTTTATCAGTGGGTTGTTGCACTAGTTCTTGACATACAGGATTGCTGATCAGCTTTGGCCATTTTTAGGGCCCTTAGAGCTATACTTCAATGAGAGGTTGATTTCTGACATTGTTAAATTGAAACAAGAGGCCTAGCATTCCACAGAGGGATAGAAGAGGCCAAAATGAAACAAAAATGTAATAAGTAAATATATTTGAGGTCTGTAAGATTTTTTTAATGTTTTTAAATAAGTTTTTATGCTCACCAAGGCTCCATTATATCATCAAAAAACAGTAATATTATGCAATATTATTACAATTTAATAAAAGAAAGTTGAAAATGTAAAAAAGCATAGTTGCAGTGTTATCGTGCAGTGTGCTGAAACTCTGACAAAACACCAAGTTAAACTGTTGCCAATGAAGACAGAATCATAGTAGGGTTGATCATTTATTGCCACACTTCCTCATTAACATGTAGTGGTGAAAACTGTAATAAAACAATACAACAATATTCAGTGTCCATTTCTTAACTTTACATTGTGAATGACTGTAACATGAATATACAATGCTTTTCTCACTGTAGTAGTAGTGTGATGAAATAACAGGAGGATGCAAGATGCAAGTAAAACTCAGTTTATTATAAATAGTCAGATGTAGACACAGGTCGGGGACAAACACTCAGGTGGCGATGAAGCAGGGACGAGATGCGATCCGGTGGTGGTGCGGCGATCTGCGTGCTCGAGTGACAAACCAGGAACCGTGGAACATCCAGACGACAAGAAGAAACTGACGAAATCCAGCGAAGAACTTTTGAAGACGAGGCACAGGAACAGGACACACACCGAGGAACAACCACAACCATCTGACAACATGAGAGGGAAATTACTGGGCATATAAAGGGAACTGGGATTGATGACAGCTGGAGACACTAATCAACACAACGAGTAACCACGCCCACACAATTACACTCACACAGACACATCAGCATGAAACAGCCGATTCATGAACCGTGACAGTACCCCCCTCCCTAGGAACGCCTCCTGGCGTTCCCAGACAACCTTACCTGTCGATTGTAATCATCGATAAGGGAGTGATCCAGAATGTCTCTAGCAGGTACCCAACTTCTCTCCTCCGGACCGTAACCCTCCCAGTCCACCAAGTACTGAAATCCGCGTCCCCTCCGTCTCGAGTCCAGAATACGGTGTACCAAATACGTAGGTTCCCCATCTACGAGTCGCGGCGGGGGGGGAACCGGGGCAGGCGGATTAAAGTGAGAATAAAACACGGGCTTGACTTTAGACACATGGAAGGCGGGGTGAATTCTCCTGTACGCAGGAGGGAGTTTGAGTCGGACTGTCACCGGACTAATAATCTTGGTGACAGGAAACGGGCCAATGAATTTGGGAGCTAACTTGTTAGACACGGAGCGGAGCGGAATATTCTTGGTAGAAAGCCACACTTTTTGACCCACGACGTAAACGGGAGGCTTTGACCGGTGGCGGTCGGCCTTGGCCTTCATGCGCCCCCCTGCTTGGAGTAGAGTCTCCCGGGCTCTAGTCCAAGTACGGCGGCACCTCTGGACGAATGCGTGAGCGGAGGGGACCGCGACCTCGGATTCCAGACTCGGAAAAATTGGTGGCTGGTAACCTAAACTACACTTAAATGGCGAAAGGCCCGTGGATGACACTGGTAATGAATTGTGGGCGTACTCCACCATAGAAAGCTGTTGGCTCCAGGACGACGGATTCTTGGCAACCAAACATCGCAACATTCTCTCGAGGTCCTGGTTGGCTCGTTCAGACTGACCATTGCTCTGGGGATGATAGCCCGAGGACAGACTGACCGTGGCCCCCAGTAACTTACAAAATTCTCGCCAAAATTTGGATACGAATTGGGAACCTCTGTCAGAGACCACGTCCATCGGGAGGCCATGTAACCGAAAGACTTGATCTATGACTGTGACCGCTGTCTCCTTGGCTGAAGGTAATTTGGGCAAGGGGATGAAATGTGCCGCCTTCGAGAACCGGTCCACTACGGTTAAAACAACCGTCATGCCTTTGGAGGGCGGGAGGGCGGTGACATGTCCGCTCTGCCCTGGCCGCCCGATGAACTGGCCGCTCCGCCCTGGCCGTCTGAGGGAAAGTCTCCACCCTGGCCGCCAGATGGACTGTCCGCTCCGCCCTGGCCGCCCGAGGGAGAGTCTCCGCCCTGGCCGCCCGATGAACTGTCGTCTCCACCTTGGCCGCCAGATGGACTGTCCGCTCCGCCCTGGCCGCCCGATGAACTGTCGTCTCCGCCCTGGCTGCCAGATGGACTGTCACTCCCTGTCCCCGTTTCCCTCCATGGACCTGGCAAAGTGGCAAAGCTGCCATTACTCCAGTCTTCAGTGTCACATGATCCTTTAGAAATCATTCTAATATGCTGATTTGGTGCTCAAGAATCTTCATATTATCAAAAACAGTTGAAAACAGCTGTGCTGCTTGATATTATACTTTTTTTTGTTCAGGATCCTTTGAATAATAGAAAGTTCAAAAGAACCGTATACATTTGAAATACAAATATTTTGTTACAAAAATGTCTTTACTGTCACTTTTGATCAATTTATTGCATCCTTGCTGAATAAAAATATTAATTTCCTTTTTTTTTTAACTACAGACCACAAACTTTTGAAGTTTAGTATTTACATCAACAACACATATTTAGCATCCAAGGCTGTCCAGTCACAGTAACGTTATGAGGCGGAAGATATACGTGTGAGACAGTGCAAACTATTTTGAAAAACTATTTTGGACCCGACAGGAAACCCACTGTCTCTTTGCGAGCACATACAAAGAGGGTCTTTACATAAAATAAAGTCACAGCATTAAAAACAGCCCATTTACTTCTGAAGGTCAGATAGAGGGTGGAAAATGATCATAAAAAAACTAAATGATGCTGTTTTTAGTGCACAAAAAGATTTAACTAACATTACAACTGGACCTCAGGGAACACAAAGAAAATGATAAAAAGTATCAAATCAATCTGACATTTAAGTCTTAAAACTAAATACTTTGTTATTGTAACTGCTTAGTTTAAAACACTTGATGGTGTCCTGTCATCTAGATAAGACTCACATGGTCAAAAAGAAGAACTGCTCTGAGAGCCACTTCTGAAAGACTGGCTTCCCATCAGAGAGCCTATCTTTGTTTATTTTCACTTTGTTGATGGCACGTGTTGCTGGATCCTAAAATAGTTGAATAGTTTAAATAACCATACTGCAACTTTCTAATACTGTTTTTAGCTTCACTTACCATGCCGTTTCCCATGGCACTACAATTAAAATCGATACACTATTAAAGGGTTAGTTCACCCAAAAATGAAAATTCTGTCAGTAATTACTCACCCTCATGTTGTTCCAACCCTGTAAGACTTTCGTTCATCTTCGGAACACAAATTAAGATATTTTTGATGAAATCTGAGAGCTGGCTCACACCTTCATAGGCTGCTAGGTAATCAATATGCCATCCCAGAAAAGTTAGTAAAGACATGGTTAAAATAGTCCAAGTGACTACAGTGGCTAAACCTTAAGTTTATCAAGCGACGAGAATACTATTTGTGCGCAAAAATAAAATAAAAAGAAATAAAGACTTTATTCAACTATTCATTTTCTTTCATTTTCATTTTCATATTCTCGGCGCTTGATAAAGTTAAGGTTGAGCCACTGGAGCGGGTGGGATGCAGCAGCTCATTTGCATTTAAAGATACATGCACGAAAACAGCATGTTTTTCCTTCTACTCAAAATTGCCATTTACAACATGGTATAATAAATGATATGTGGGGTATTTTGAGCTGAAACTTCACAGACACATTCTGGGACACCTGAGACTTATATTACATCTTGTAAAAAGGGGCATAATAGGTCCCCTTTAAATGTCCTAATTGAATTAAGGCCTAATCCTGGCTTATATAAACTCTGTCTGTGAAATCAGGCCATAGACTGTAAAGTCACAACAATGTGGCTTGGTTTCAGAGACGGGGCTTAGATTAAGCCAGGATTAGGCCTTCATTCAATTAGGACATTTAAGTACCTTTTATGAATGTGCATTAAGGAAAAAAACATTAGGCCTACTGGTGTGAATCTTGTGGCAAAACAATGGCATTGACATATTGTATTATATTTCAGCAAGTTGCTTTCAGCTAAAACATCTTAAAGGAACACTCCACCGTTTTTTTAAATAAGGCTTATTCACCGTCTTTCCTACATTTAGATAGGTGGGCAAACGCATTTTTGTCTCAGTGCGTGCATTGTTTTAGTTTGGCAGCGCCGCCGGCCCGCCGCTAGCTTAGCTTAGCATAATGAATGGAATCCTTTGTTGCCAGCTAGCATGTCGTGAGTAAAAGTGATTTGAAAAAACGAATAAAAGAAAACGAATTACTTCTTGTGGCCTGCGTATTTAAAACGAGTACAAATAGCAAGGCAGATTAAGACTAGGCAATTTCCTAGGCAGATATTGACATGGGACTATATTGGGGGGAAGCACAGGCGAAGCACTGCTACTTGGGTGCAGAGATATCACGCAACACCTGAAATCCCCCAACTTCCGTCAAAATACCGGCGTGAATAGTAGCTGGCTATTTTTCCTACAGTAGACATAGTGAATGGCGATGAACATGGCGGATTTTGTGAGAGATGAAGAGGGTGACTTCTCAGACAGTCAAGATCCAGAACCATACCTCTATGAACCAGAGTTTGAGAGGAGGAGCTGCATGCTTTGGAAATAGAACGACAGGAGGAGGAGGTTGCGATCGCTCAACAGCCTGAGGACGTGAGGATGAGAGCCAACACGAACTGGTGGTTTGAGTGTGGGGGAATATGCCAACCTATGCCGACTGAAATGAGTGTCTGTGCTGTGGCGAGTGGGACAAGGTACTGCCATCGATGACCAGGCTCAATGTGGGGGGATTTCAGGTGTTGCATGATATCTTGTGCCCAAGTAGAAGTGCTTTGCCTGTGCTTCACCCCAATATAGTCCCAAGTCAAAATCTGCCTAGGAAATCACCTAGTCTTAATCTGCATTGCTATTTGTACTCGTTGTGAATATGCAGGCCACAAGAAGTAATTTTTATTTTTAATTTTTTATGTTTTGATCACTTTTACTCACGACATGCTAGCTGGCAACAAAGGATTCCATTCATTATGCTAAGCTAAGCTAGCGGCGGCGCTGCCAAACTAAAACAATGCATGCACTGAGATAAAAATGTGTTTGCCCACCTATCTAAATGTAGGAAAGACGGTGAATAAACCCTATTTGAAAAAACGGTGGAGTGTTCCTTTAAGCCTTGTCTGTGAAACCAGGGGTGTTTGACTTACTGGACAAATAAATGTAAGGGATTTTAAATCTAATTTATACACTTCCTTTTTCTTTTTTACTACATTTAGTATAGAGAAAATCTGGTTTTATCCATTAACTTCTCCATTTCATTTCCTGAGTGAAGCCACATTTTATTTTACCCTCAGGTGCATTAGTCGCATATTTTATTCACCTTGGAAGGCCAATTCAATATCTAGATGGTTTTTCTTGTCCCACTTCACTCAACAGCATAAGAATTTTGTTTATTTCCTGTTCCTGACATAAAAAGTCAAAATTACAACATACTGAGTTATGTTGTGGTTTCTAATCAAGAACGACTAGCAAAGACCAACTAAAAGGCATAAGCTTAAATACACAGAGAAATCAGAGATAATTAAAGACAGGTGTAACTAATGACGGTAACTATAACAACTAATACGACAACAAAGGAGAGACAATGAGAACAGAGAACGCACTTCAAAATAAAACTTCATACAAAACAAAAGACACAGAACAGGGATCGCAACTTTACTTATAGTCAACAAAATGTGTCAAAGGGTTCATCAAATAAAGTGAAACCAAATACTGATTAACACCATTAAAAACAAATAATGATGTGAACACATGGATAAATGCAATGTTGTTGAACTGAAGAAAGAGATCTGAATGGGATTGCTTCTTCTGGGAAACCACAAAATGCAGATAAATAAATGCCTATTATACCCGTTATTTATAACAAGCTGACCCCAGATATTTTTTATCTAAGCAAGTTCATCAGGTCAGAAACTCAGGACGTGGTGTGTCTGTTAAAGTGTCGTTCCCCGTCGAGTTGGAAATGCAGAACAAGAGTGTGTCTGCCCGAGATGACATATTTATCCCTTTCTGATGAGGGGGGGATTGAAGTCTCGCCCTTTTCCAATCCTGGAGTGTGATTGGCCACTGGTGTCTGAATAGTCACGGTGTTGCATTATTCCTTTACCAAACCTCTTTCAAATTATTAAAGGCATCATATGCAACTTCCAAACACGATAAGAAACGGTGGAGTCATCATATCTGTTGTGTTAACAGTCAATAACATAAACTGTACTTTGCATAAAGGGGAAGAGTGTTGCAGTTTATATCAATTTATGGTCTCCAAAGGTATGATTGGATTCAAATATATCTGTGGCCTTTCTTTGTTTCAGCCACTGCTGCCGCATTGGGAAGGAATTTTTATAGCAGTTCTTGCCTAAACCCTCAAAATGAGTTTAGTGTTTGGAGTCAACCTGTAGTCCAATAAGAAGTCCTCTTTTTGGTGTTGGTGGGTGCAGAAGGTCTGCCTGCCTCGTAAGAGGTGTCTGGCAGTTGTCTTAGCATCTTATCTGATGTTGCTGACCATTTGTTTATGTTCATTCATCAAGGATCCAATTACAGTGTGGCACACCGACAGTTAAAGAGGGGCCCTGCCATGAACTGGTGTCTGGAATGTCTTCTTTACTGTTGTTAACCACAGTCTTACACAACACAACATGATCTTGACTTTTTATTGTCATAATTATGACTTATGTCATAAATTAAAATTTTCCTCTCATAATTATGACTTAGTACATCTTTTTTTTTCTTATGCGGCAGAAATGGGCTTCCAGTATATGACTTCTATGACTTTTCATATGGTATGACAAGCTACAGGTAAGTAATGATTATTTCATCCAGATAGAATTTATATGCATTATCAGATATGCAGCATTTGCATGTGTAATAAGTTTCTTCATAAAGCCAGTAATGGGACTGCTGCATGTTACTGCTATTGCTTTTACTTCACAACATCTAATGTTTACCTGAAAGATGATGAACGATCAAATGTCCTTGTTAATAGTACAAGGCATAAAGAAATCTTCATAAGTAAGTCTAGCTGAACATGCTAGTGTCACAGACATCCTCCATGTTTTTTTTAGTTTTTTTATGAAGCATGAACATCTGTTGCTAATGCATGTGAACAACAATGACCTTTGTGCTTTTCTAATGGTAAATGGTCATGGTGTCTGTCGTGACCGGAAAGGAATATTCCAGATTGTTTTTTTTGTAATGTCTATGATCAGCATCTGGAATATTTTTGTTTACCACAAACAATAATTCTGACTTGTCCCACAAGTAAAAATTAGCTTATATCATCGAGTTTGTCATTTTAATCTCAATATAGTTATTTTTGCTGGAATTGTTATTAAGGTAACACTTTACAATACAGGTGCACTAATATGCATTAATTCATGCTTAACTAATGCACAGATAATCATGTGTTAGTGTATGACTCATGAAGAACTAAACCATTAATTAATTATTACTGCATCAGCAACTAATAAAGATTCTATATTGTTAATATATTAAGTAATATATGAATTGTTATTAATTAAATGTGTCAATGTATTAATTAATTAATAAAATATTAATAACATATTTTATTAACTAAAAGTGTAAATGAATGTGTTAATTACCACAATTAGTCAAAGCAATGTACTTCAACTTCCTGTTGTCTGCTTTAATTAATCATTAACTAATGATTTGCAAATGTATCATTATGTTATGACTACTTGAGGCACATGACTATGAACTAATTGTTAAGTAATATGCCATTATGGGGTTTGACAGTTTGCACATGCAGTGAATGTAATTTCAAAGAATGTGTTTGAAGGATGGGTAAGTTGGGCTGCACACAAATTCAGCACACCAGTATCTGAACTCCTGACCGCTGTTACACTGTTTAAACTGGACGAGACTAGCTGTCTACACTGGACATGACAGACCATTGCAAGTCCATTTGTCCTACGTAACAGAACTAGCACAAGAGCTCAGAGTACGTCAGAAATATAATGTGGCATCAGTTTATGTCGGGGTTTTGTGGTGTAGCGTCGCGCCGCATCCAGTATCACTGACTATAATGGGCGTTCTGTTGTCTTTGTCCAGTCTAGACACAGTGTTATGAAATAGCAGTGTTCGGCACATGTTCTCAGTGTACCACGACCTCAAGCTTAACTTGACATATTCCTGTGCCATGAACAACAAGGTTCATCGGACTCAGTGAAATCTTGGTTGTAGATGGCCATGGCTTAGTGTGGATGTCAAAACCAAAATGGCATATTACTTAACAATTAGTTAATAGTCATGTGCCTCAACAAGTAAAGTAAAGATACATTTGCAAATCATTAGCTAATGATTAATTAAAGCAGACAATTCGAAGCTGAAGTATATGACTTCAACCCATTGTGGTAATTAACGCATTAATTTACACTATTAGTTAATAAAATATGTTATTAAGGAATTAATACATTATGACACATTCATATATTACTAATATTATTCTAATAATAACCATATAGAATCTTTATTAGTTACTGATGCAGTAATCATTAATTAATGGTTTAGTTCTTCATGAGTCATACACTAACACATGATTATCTGTGCATTAGTTAAGCATGAATTAATGCATAGCAGTGCACCCGTATTGTAAAGTGTTACCATTATGAATAATTATTCAAAAACATGCATTACCTCTGACGTGATAATTTAAAAGATAGGGGCCTAATTAATATATTCCCTTTATTTAGGCTTTCAGTATTTACAGTATTAATAAAATAATCATGAGGTAATGTCTATTTTGAATCATCCAATGAGTTAAATATAGTGACATAAATTTAAATAATTCAGTTTCATTGTTTGTTTCACTCCTATTGTCTGTGTTTCATGGGTGACTAATTTATTCAAGTTACATCGATATGCCAATAGGTGGCAAAAAGGGACTGTCTTTATGAGTGAGTCATTTGAATTATTCATTCAATTGATTCATTCAAAAAAGCTATTTCATTCATAAATGAAACAGTCATTGCATCCAAAATGACATACTATCTTGAGTAGATACTTATTTTGAATAATATAATTACATAACGATCGCTAAACAAATTTGTTCCTTATAGTATGAATGTGTGTAGTATGAATGTAATCCGGATGTACTACATTCGCCATGTTGTAACTGTCAGGGAATCTACCAGCGTCAGTTGTGTCGCTTCACAGCCATTCACAAATGTGAATTTGGATATCTTACATTCTGTTATTCACCTACTATTTAGGAAAGAAGGTTATTTCGGTCTGTTTTTATGAGTGAGCTATCGAATCATTCACTCAAAATACTGATTCATTCATGAATGAAACAAGTTATTTATTATTTTATTATTTTATTTACAGAGCCGTCTCTGCACTCTTCCGACCGAGCTTTCTTCGTTTTCTTCGCCGACTGTGCCATGATTCACGTCTGAAATGCGTGCTAGTGTCTTCCATAGAGGCTGCTTCATATGTTGTTGATGTATGTGACGACAAATATGCACTAAAGTTCCAGGATTTCAGTCATTAAGAAAACAAATGCAATTAAATTAAATGTGAGATTTTACAATATTAAAAACGTGTTGTGTATTATGGGATGTTTGGGTCTAAACTAGTTGTTAATTACAATTAAAAACAATTACAATTGTCATAGTATTACAGAGATTCTGTGGGAAAAAATGTTTGGCACTGAAAAAAAAACACTATGGCGACATTATCCAACATGCTATGTTTATGATTTCCTGTGTTTGCACCCCTGATGTCTAGCCTTATAACCACTTGACTTGCATCCTTAGCATCCCATTGTGTAACTGCTATTTAAACATTATGTGTTCCTTATGAGTCATTTGACAGGAGTCATTTGACAAGTGTCAAGAATGTAAATAATGTATAAACACAAAATGTGCTAGTTTATATAATCAAAGCATCCCTATCTACACAAACGCACATTTATGTGAACATGAACATCTACATCTACCCTCATGAACACATCTGATCATGTCATTGCTCTTTTGCACAAATACATGTACAGTATGTAATTTAATAAAGGTAAAAAATAAAGGATCCAAAAAAACAAATTTTCAGTGATGCCAAGGAAGAACCATTTGGGGTCTCTGTAGACACCCCACTGACTGACAACAAACTGGCCAAGGCTTGGCCACAAAACATAACAAACAGTGTTCCAGCCAATAACCGAAAAGAATGATATGGGGGTGGGGGTGGGGGTTGGGGGGTTAGTGCGCGTGCACATGAAGGGGGGTGTGGGGAGTGGAGGAGAGAGAACCATGAAGAGGGAAGTTAGCTAGAGGAGAGATGTCCTAACAACGACTAACGTTAAAATTGTATATTCTTGAGAATTTTGATATGGCCGACACACGGCCAAAGAGACGACGTTCCGATGAACAAATAACAAAGAATAGGGAAAAGGAGAAGGAAAGCGCGAAGTCCCGAATTTACATCGGAAAAGCGTTCAAAAGGTGGCGAGCCGAGAACTCCTCCGGCAGAAGGGCTTCCAGTCCGACATTCAGGTGGCTCTGTTTTTGCTGGACAGGTGTGTAAATCCAGTTTGTTTTTTCTAAATGGTTCATGACTGTTTCAGGAAGCACGGAAGGGAGGGGGAGGGGACGGGATGAGGAAGAGGGAGGGTCGAGCTAGCCTCCGTTTTGTTTGACAATACTTCGAACATCAACAAGAAGCGACGTCACCCAACATCGCTTAGAGCACCTTTAATCCGTTACAGTGTCGCAAAATGGCAGGAGCTGCGTTTGTACGAAACAAGAGAGAGCGAGTCCACAATACTGGATGACACAGAGCTGAGTAATAATTGATCTAAATGTTATGGTATTAAATGATTATTTGATGATCATCTATGATTATTGAATGATCATATTTATTTACCACAGAAATTCATTGTACTCAAAGACACTTTAATTTTACCATAGTATTGCCAAGGTATGCTAGTACAAATGTCTAAAACACCATGATTCATTTTGCTATTAATTTTTAGTCACATCACTATATGAGAATCACAACACTGTCAAAAAAAATTGCTGCTTTAAATTTTTAAGTACAATCAACATGGATATTTAAGTCATTTCAACTTAAATTACATTAAACTGACTTTAAAAAAATGAGTTGAATCTTCTATAATTAATAAAAAAAAGTTGAAAATTGCCTAACTTATTTTGATGAGCTAAAGCAATGTAAAAACAAGTCATGACTTATTGATCATATAATTTTTTGCAGTGAATAGACCACTATTCCAGCTCTATCCATCTCTCAACCTGAAACATATTTGGACACTTTTGAAACACCTGACAAACTTGCTTTTGAAATTATAATAAGCACAAACATTCTCAAGAGAGAGCAAATTCTTATTTGACAGTGTATGTCAGCAAACACTCACATGGATACCACATGGTAAGGCTGCTTCATTTCATTCACACCTGATACTAAATAACACAGATGCCACTAATCGTCTGCCCTTCATCCATATCAGCAGGCACATTAATTCAAACAAGGAACATGGCACGGCATTCAGTAGCAAAAACATTTTCTATTCATCTTCAGAATGATGCCATTTTATATTTGACACTTGTTAATGATGATGCAATATTCAGTGGGCATCCATTCCAACGGTTTTTATATTTAATTCATGATTATTTGTGCGCATTTCCTCATATTTTAGTCATTTATTCTGGGCATTTGCACATCAAATTGGAGACATTATATCAAAAACCAGTCCACATAATTTTTTATGACCTTCCCAGCTGAACAAAAAACAGCACAGATGAAAAATATATAATCTGTTATGAGAAGGCTAAACCTATTGTTGTGGGGATTCATGAGCATGAGTGGCATAAATAAAAACAACTCTACTTTCCTATCAAATATTCTGGTTATTAAAATGTAAATTTTTTGGGACAGTTCAAATAACTGAAGCAGATATATATAATAAATCAAAAGCTTGTTCATTCTTTTAGATCAACCAGAAACATTTTGTGAAAACATCATGTCCCATTTAAAGGGTATACAAAGTTCTGTCTTTGTATATAAGGTATATATAAAGTTCTGTCATGAAAATCTAAATGGCACAGGTTGATCGTTTTTTTTATTTTTATTTTTTTATTTTTTTTTATTGATATAAATGACTCAAAAACATATGATTCCAGCAATTCAGCCTACATCAACAATGTTTCACAAGACAAATATCACACCTTTAGACAAATTGACAAGTCATAACAAGAAAAAAAACACAGGTTGATAGGTCCTCAACTCAATCTGCTTGCAATCACATCATTCTCTATAGGGCACAGCTGATTGGTTCCTGTTGTATCAGTAGCCAATGAGCTTGCTGCAAATATCTAGTCGTTTCCATTTTGATGGTTTAATTAAATTGTTAAAACCAATTATTTAAAATGTAATGATTTAAGCAAAACTTTCTTCAAAGGTTAAACCAAACTTTTATTTTGACGGGTTGCCGTGTAAACCTTTGAGTCTCTCTGTGTTGTATGATATGACGATATTTTTCTCAAATGAAGCTAAAATGCTGCTGAAGTGACTCTCAGAGCGGCTGTGTTGCTGAAGTGCATTAATGTCCTCCTCATGCTGAAAACATCGCGAGCGTCGTGCGTGCCTCATTGTGTGTGTGGTAAATGAAACAGCGCGTCTGTGCCATTCATTCACGGAGACACGAAGAACATGCATCATTCCTATTTAAATAGTCTTTATGCGGTTTAATATAGACAGACACTGGTCTATAACGCAATTTTATTTAAATTTACTCTTTACTGACCTACTTTTCATCTAAAGGTAACTTAAGTAACCACCGGAAGTGCGAGTACACTGCTTGGCGATTTCGAACGTTCCGAACCAGAAAATGAGATAAAGGCAGAATGACAGAATTTACTTTGCTTGGCATTTAAAACCTACTAAAAGTTATGTACAACAAAATAACATATTTACAAATATACTGTTCTCAAAGTTAATACATTTATTTTATTTTATTAAACCTTAAACAAACACACAGTTACTTATTATGATTTTTTTTCTCGTTTTTTTTTCAAATACAAGATTTGTTGTAAAAAAGTTTTACAAGATTTCAAAACCCGCATTAAAACACATCTTTTTGTCACTTGTTTCCCTGACCCCTGAATGTTCTGATTCTATGTACTATACCTCTACTATGTTATCCTTCACAGTTTATGTGTATTGTCTCTATGTCATGTTTCTATGTTATGTGTATTTGTAATTATTGTAAAGCGACCTTGAGTCCTCAGAAAGGCGCTATATAAAATAAACATATTATTATTATTTTATTATTATTAAATAAACATAACAGCTTCAAAATTTGCACTTTCAAAATGGGTTTGGGTAATTAACTTTATTTTAGGCAGGGGAGACCAATTATCCTCACAGAATCAATTATGTAATTGCATTTAAAAAAAAAAACTGGATAAGAGGGCAAATGATATCTTTCTCCAAGGAAGTACATTCATCCTTATTAAAGTAACTATGTAATTTCAGGTATGTGTCATGGGGGAAAGTGAAAATGATTAAATCCATAGATTAAATAAACAATGGAGAAAAACGACTCTAGAGTGAATCATAGTGAGAGATCACTGGACTTTTCCAAGTAAAATCTATATGTCTCATTCTCACCTATTTTAGACCCTGTTGAATGAAAAGAGACACATACCTTCTTTATAAATCAGAACTGTTTTGATAAATGAACTTTTTTACAGAATCATTTTTCTGTATATGTGAACAGACAATACTTTCTGCTGTTTTCTGAGCAAAATGTTTACCCTTAATTTCAGATGCTATGAGCATGTGCAGAAAACTGAATTAAAAAGAAGAAACTCGTCGTATTTGACAGTTCTAACCATTAATAGCCTGAATATTCATCATAGACCGCCACTGTGTTGTGCAATAATGTTGCAAAATTCTCTCAAATGAAATTCAGAACATCACAAAGGACATGACTGGTTTTTTTTTTTCTTTCTTTTTTTCAGGTTGACTGAAAGTCTCAGACAAGCACAAATAATGGCTTTTGGGATGGTTTACGCCTCATATACCATGTGAATGATCACAGTTTATTGATCCGTGTCAAATTATTTTAATCGAGATAAGATGGTGGGCCGATGTGTGAAAACTGTAAGCCTTCAGAATGATTTTCATTCGAAAAAATGAATCTAATCAAAATGCTGTTACTGAACTTTTAATGGAGTTTAGATGGAGCATGACATGATGACACTCTCCTGTCAGTAAGTCTCCAAAAAATGCAAAGACCTCATTTTAAGAGGTTAATTTATTTAAAAAACCTGAATAAGGTAATGTGAACATTTATATGATTTAATAGCTTCTAGATAGATAGATAGATAGATAGATAGATAGATAGATAGATAGATAGATAGATAGATAGATAGATAGATAGATAGATAGATAGATAGATAGAGAGATAGATAGATAGATAGATAGATAGATAGATAGATAGATAGATAGATAGATAGATAGATAGATAGATAGATAGATAGATAGATAGATAGACTTTAGTAACCTAAAATAAGCAGCCATAAAAACGCCCATGAGCCAGTAAAAAAATAATGTGAGCCACAGAAGGTTCAATATTATCTGACTGTCGAATGGCAGTATGAGGATATCGCAAATTTTTGAAATCAACCCTTAGAGATTTTGGTGTTTGTTAACTTGGACTGTAAAGGCAACTGATTCCGGTAACACTTTATTTTGATGGTCCCTTTTGAACATTCTGTTGACTATAAGAAACTTTGCAACTACATGTCAACTAACTCTCATTATACTCTCATAATATCTGCCAACACTTTATTTTGATGATCATCCAACAAACATTTTACTGACTATAAGTAACTTTCTAAGTACATGTCAACATATTCTACCCTGACCCTACCAATCTACCAACACTCTACTAACACTCGAATGAGAGCTAGTAAACATGTAGGTGCAACAGAATGTTTAAAGGGACCATCAAAATAAAGTGAAGCCCTAATGCCACCTACAACTAACAATCTCTTGAACTATGAGCAGAAACACTAACACGGTTAAGTTAGTTAAAAATTGATGTGTGTGTATATATATAGGAGTAAAATAAAAAATAAAAACTCTAGATTTTTCTCAGATCATTTTTATCACACCATTATATCTGCTTCTTTATTATAGATGCCCCCATTTGCAGACTTCATTTGCAGTTGCAGAGAAACGTATGTACCAAATAGTAAAAAGATTATTAACTACCGTCCTAGAGGATGTTATCATGATTCCCAAGGAAGTACATGTGTGAAAATTACATGAAAGTAATTTCCACCAAATGGCCCACTATATACAGTATATACCAGTTCCAGCTCAACTTGATATACCAGATATAGCCCTACTTGAGGTATCTATGATGAACAAGCTAGTAAAATGGCACCACCTCATCAAGCAAAATATTTTGCATACAAAAACAGGTTCATTATCTATTGTCAATAGTGTAGAGATGTATGAACCAAAGTTCACATAGAAGTCATTTTCAAACCGAGCAGCTTTATGTTGGTCAGTGTGGCGAAATCTCATGAAGACAAGCTAAAAAAATTTGGCTTTCAAATTTGAGGGTGAGTCGCCAAGTCGCCCTCATACGAAACTCCCAATCCTGCAGATTCCTGCTGGAATGACTGGTTATGTGTCACTGACATTATTTCTGTAGTTTGTAAGTAGTTTAAAAACTACTGTAACAGAGAAATCGAAATTATTTTCTGTGTTAACTGACAGGATCTGCTATAGTCTTTTCTTCCCTATTGTGACATATATCCGAGTGAAACGGCTTCTCCAACAAGAAAAAACACATCATCAGAGAAGACAAGAGGTGATGTTGCAAGTGGAAGGGGAAGTTGCTTTAATTTAAGATTACAAGGGCACATGAAAAATAAATAAAAGTATGTCCACGGATAAGTCTAGCTTCCTTGAAAGCCAAATTTATAGTAAATACTGCAATATTCCATAAAAAGCATTAATTTTCCATACATTTGGATTTCATGGTGAGATTAAATGCATAGTCCACCCAAAAATGAACATTCTGTCATCAATTTCTCACCCTCATTTTGTTCCAAAATTGTAAAACTTTCTTTTCTCTGCAAACCACAAAATGATACATTTCCACACTCCTCTTTTTCATACAATGAAAAATGTTGACCAGGGAAAGTAAAAAAAAAAGAAAAGAAAAAGCCCCCAACATGCAACTTTATGTTGCTTTTTGCGATTTTTGAAGCTTGAAAGCGCCTGGTCACCATTCACTTCCATTGAAAGGAAAAGATTAAAAATTCTGCTGAATGTTTTTGTGTTCCACAGCAAAAATAAAATCGCATGGGTTTGGAAGATATAACAAAATAAAGGTGAGTACAAGATGATATTTCTATAAGAAAACTCCCTTTATTTTCTCTGTGGTGCTTATTCCCTTAACATCTACATCTGAAACCTCCTGTAAGTAACTGTATAAATTCTCAGCCTCCTTCCTGTGCGACAACTGTGTTAACCTCCCTTGTGCTTTTCTCACACTCTGCTCTAGCACACGCGGTTCCCCGTACAGCTTGCTTTCGTTTCCCCGTCCTCCCAGAGGAATGAAGCATATTAAAACTTGTCATCATTCCTGGTTAGTGTATCTCATTCAAGATGATACTCAAGCGTGTATGCTTGAGCGTGTGTACGGCTGGACTCCTGGCAGCACGTTAGAAATGTGCAATACTCTTAAGTGGTTGTATAAAATAGTTTTAGTGTGAAATTCACAATAACAGTTTCTCCTGTCCTTTCCCCTCCTGGAGAAATCGGTGACGGTCGGAAACACCTCGGACTACGCTGAAAGGTGTGACTCAAAATGTCAGGCGCATCTCAGGGGAGTTTTACCTCAGAGCGACATCTCTCCGGGCCTCAGATTGCACGGCGGTGCTGTCAGGAGAGCAGAAACAGTGTCGTATGCTACTAAGACTCAAGGAGAGTAGTCACAAGAACACTAGAGACCTGAGGCAGTTCCTGGGCCACTGGGAAAACCTGCTTTTTGAACCTGAACTGTATCTGTGTCCATTTCTATTTCTAAATTCTAGAAGACAGCCAGACCGTGTGTGTCTTATTTGCAATTTTAATGCGAATCTGTCCCTTCCCATCTCCATGCGCAGCATTCCCCTGTCCAGCATATATGAGGCTATTTTTTTCTTGCACAAAGGACAGAGTTACTGCGGCTAAGAGGATAGACTTCCTCCACTTACCCTGAAGTTTAAATATTAATGTCACTCCTGTGAATAATTGATGTCACAATTTATTAATCTCAACAGGAACACCAGACGTAAAGTAACCAAGAAAATAAAGAGATACCGAGTGAAGTTTTAACCATTTCACAGATAAAATGGGTGTATACAAAGAGTCAATGTAACTAAAGTCCTACATTCACAAGAGGATTAAATTCAGTTTGGT
>FLSR01001173.1:2058-28257 GCA_900092035.1 Leuciscus waleckii
TGGTAAGATCATTTCAGTTCTTTACTTTTAATGAAGATGATTATGTTAAGCGTCTGCGACTTACTTTCACTTTGATTCACTTAGTTTGCACGTTGGCTTGATGAGTAGATGCTCAGCTGCGATCGGATTCGGATTCAAATCCGTCTCGAATGCGTTTCGGAGGGCATTTACATCTGGTCTTTTCACGATCGGATAGCTATCCGATCACAGAAAACGCATTAAGTGGCCAGGTGTAAACAGCATTCACTCATACACTGTCTGTTAACATTAGACTTCCAAAACGTTACGAGGAAAAAAAAAGGTGTTCGATCACGTCATAGGCCGACAGGTCACTGTCCCCTATATTTTTGAAAATCCTAGACATGGTTGGACCTGCCCTTCGTTAGTGCTTTCTGATTAGCCTGTGTTTCTATTGAAATAAGAGGCTGATGCGGCCCGCCGTACGGGTTGAGCAGAGAGGCTGCACAGTTTGACCCAATGGTGTTGCTAAGAACTTGCAATGTATAACTATTATCAGACCCTCGCGGCCTCAAAACACTACCGGCCCACGTTCTGTGTCTTGTCATGTGATTCCCTGTTTGTCATGTGATCCTGCCATGTGTCTTGTCATTGGTTAATCTGATCATTAACAAAAAGCTATGACAAAAGTCCAGACTCTCCCGATTGCCACTCCGCCCCTGGCCGGTAGAAAAGGCTCTAGATACAGGACCTGAATGAAACAAGGAGAAATCCACAGGGAAGATGATGCAGTGCTGAGATCCAAAGTGACCGACACTAGAAAGCAAGACAGATATTAATCCATGTTAATAAAAACGTATGTTTTATTCTTAGACACACAAAAATGTGACTCACTGCAGTAGGTGACGACCATCAACATCCTCTTCCAAACTGTGAATTTCTTATTGGTCACATGATCAGGATAATTAATTAGAGACCCAAACAGCTTATCTGGCTTCATATTCTACAACATTTCATTCAGAACTGAAATAATACAAGATACAAACTTTTAAGTTAAACGAATAAAACATTATGAACTTTCTTGCATGTTCAAAATTCACAACCACAAAATCAGGGTGTCATTAAAAGGTTATGTTTTCCTTGCTATGTGGTTGCTATGTGGTTGTTAGGGTAAGGGGTGGTTGCTATGACATGGCTAGGTGGCTGCTTTGTCGTTACTAAGGCATTCTGAGTGGTTGTTTTGGCTGTTACTAGGAAGTCGCTAAAGTGTTCTGAACTTCTGACTGAAAGACACATTTGACTTTGTTCTCCTTTAAATCACAAGATAGCAAACAATTCAGCTCAGCACTTTTCTTAATTTTTTTTCTTAATTCATCATTTCTGGATGATGCAAGTGCATTGCTGAACCTTGACGCAATCGCAACGCAAAGTTGATTCTGCAATAATTTGATCTAGCTATATATACAGGGATGCTAATTTAAAAGTTAACCGTTAATTTGCTGCTTAAAAAATACACTACACATTTTTATTTTTTGAGAGAGAGAGAGAGAGAGAGAGAGAGAGAGAGAGAGAGAAAAAAAAAAAGAGGTAAGTCATGTATAAGTGGTATTTTGTTGCATTATATATTTATTGCATAATACCGGTAAATAAAGCAAAATTTTATATTGTAGGCCTACTACAAACATTATAAACACTACAAACATAGCTAAAGGCTAATTTAGTTCGCTTCACTCCACAATAAAATATTTAAATTTAATGAAATGGTATTGAGAATAGAACAACAATGAAAAAAAAAATGTGTAACTATAAACAAGCCAAAAACGAAATCATTTAAATCGACGTTGGGCTCACATCGCATTATTCTCTCATTCGAATTCAAATGTTTCCAAATTCTCTGTGTATTTGGATGCTTAACTATTATTTATTACAGGCTTTGTACTTCACTTGCATTCCAATATCAATGAAAAAATTAAATTAAATTTAACACCCCAAAGTGGGAGTTATCGAACAGAGAATACAAAAACATGCTCAAAATATATTTTTTTTATTTTATTTTTGTAGTTTCGACAGCATTATTTGTGTACACTCACAATAAAAGAGATCATAGTGCTTTTTAAAAAATACAGAAAACAAACAGGATGTGCTTTCTGTTGTCTCAGTTTCCTTTCCATCAACCTATTTGTGGAGCTCTGCACCTCACAAAAATGAACCAAAATCAACAGCACACTGTCAGTTTTTTCTTTCGTGTTGTTAATAGGTTACTTTTTTTTTTTAATGCATAATTTAAGTAAAATATTGTAACAATGCGGTTGAAACATAGGAGGAAGCAGGATCCACATTCAGCCCACTTTATTAAGTAAACTCCAAACTTGACAAAATCAGACTCAGACTAGGGAACAGGACTCAGGAACAGACCAACCAACATACAACATCAAGAACTCAACAAAAACTGAACGAGACACAGGGCTTAAATACACAGGCAAACAAGCTAAACAAGATAACAAGGGGGCGTGGTTACTCAGAGACACCTGGAGAGACTAATAGACATTAATCATACCGGGGAACTGCTAAACATGGGACAAGACAAAACCAAAAATATGAATTGCTCAGAATTGTAGTTAACTATCATAATTTTTCAAAAACAATGTAGTTAAACACAGAGTGAGCCAAACATTATAACAAAACACTCTAGAATGCATAAGTTTAGTGCTGCAAAAAAATAAAAAAATAAAATAAAATCTACAGTAGCTCTTATAAGATAACACCAAATGAAGAACCAGAGTGTTTCTACAGATGTGTGTGTGTGTACTGTGTACCCCCGAAAGTAGCAGTGGCCACCCCCTGGCCACCCCATGTATACAACTCTAGTTCCGCCACTGACACAGAGTGAGCCAAACATTATAACAAAACATTCTAGAATGCATAAGTTTAGTGCTGCAAAAAAAGAAAGAAAGAAAAAATCTACAGTAGCTTTTATAAGATCACACCAAATGAAGAACCAGAGTGTTTCTACAGACCATCATCTTTGACCCAATGAAGTCTATACAGATTCACATACAATAACAGACAAAACCCTATACATGTGACCTGCAGTCAGACTCTTCAAAACCTTCAAAAGGGCTGACAAAAAAATGGGACGCCAAAAGATTTCAAAGGTTATGAAATTTTCATTAAACACTTAAATAATAAATACAATATAAAACAGCTTGACTACCTCATATGAATTAACATTGTCTCTACTGTCTATTGCAAAGTTTAAGAAGCATTAATCTGTGAGATCAGAATTGCTCATTATAAATACTGTGTGCATCTTCATATAGTCAGAAGGATCAGTAACTCATTTTCTTTTTTTTAACTCATATAAGCAAAATTACAGACATTTTCTTAATGTAATGCGTTACTCATTTTTATGATAATGAAGTGAAAGTGAACGTGACTTGAAGGCTAAATATGGAACCATAAGCCACGGCTGCCCCACTACAAGTATTGCAATTACAGATCTCTACATTTGCATTCTTACTAGTAAATCCTTGTATTCTATAGATGCAAAACAGAATTGTGTTTAAAACTATTCAAAAAATAAAAAAGGTAATTGATACATAATTGTGACTCTAGATATCATAGACTCTAGATAACTCTATACCTCAAAATCTGGATTTACATCTCACTCCTTTATTTAATCCTCAAAAAGTCTAAACACTCTCAATAATCAAGCCGTTTGGATTTTCTTTTTTTGTGATCAAATTTTTATTGAGTTACAGAATATTATTTTACAGAAACAAAAAGTAAAAATGCACATCATTCTGAACACTTCTCTTTTCTTTTCCCCCCTCCCACATTCCCAAGGCGACCATATCCCCCCACCCCCCTCTCCCAAAGATACATTCAGAGTATACATAGTCTAAGAAAAAGTGCAGATCAAAATCCAAACACAATAAATAAAAATTAGAACATGAGATAAAGGTCTTAAAGACGCTCCTTAATTTTGGAAATGGCATGTAACCATGCTGAAATAGTCCTCTGAGAAGCTCCATGTAGTCTTGCCACTGAGAGCTCCATGTTCGCAATGTCCAAGAAGGAATGCATCCAGTGAGTCCACGCTAGAGAGTGTGGAGGTTTCCAGCGCAAGGCAAGCATTTTCTTAGCAGCAGTAAGACCACAAAAAATCAACTTTTTCTGAGTTAGAGAGAGAGTATAAGAGGAGTCATCAGTTAGAAGCAAGAGTCTCGGACAGCATGATATCTCCAACTCCAAAATGTCCTTCAGTGTAATGGTAAACTGTCTCCAAAACTCATTGACTTCAGGGCAATCCCAAAACATGTGCATATACTGTATGTCCCTATGCACCCAGTAGAGCACAAGTCACATTTAGGAGAGGTGGAAAGTTTCATTAAGTGACGTTTCCTGGGAGTGAGATACATCCTATGAATCATCTTGAAATGAATCAATTGATGATTAGGATTTTTAGAGACATGTTTAAGGTTAGCCCATATTGAGTCTCCCAACATATGTCAATACCGTCCTCTGAATCAGTACCATAAATATCCCTGTGCCAAATGTCCACCACAGGTAACCTTTTATAAGAAGCCTCCAGAAACAACAAGTACAATGACGAAACCATCCCCCTTTCCATGTGAAGTAAGCAACTTATGCAGAGTAAGACAGGAAATACGAACATTATCGGCCGCAAGGCGAGATTTAATGAAAACAGTCTGATCGCTATGCACCAATTTAGTCATGAGCAAATCTAAACGGGAGGACAAAACTTTGGCGAACAGTTTCACATCACAATTTAAAAGAGACAAAGGTCTATAATTCCCGCACTGAGTCAAATCTTTATTAGGCTTTGGTAACAGAGTAATAATGGCCATATTCGCACTATTATTAAATGAACCCACTTAAATAGAATAAAGAATCATATTCAACAAAGGCTGTCCCAGCTCATCCCAGAAAGAGACGTATAGTTCAGGTGGGATACCATCCCATCCCGGAGACTTACCCCTCTTCATATGTACAAGAGCATCTTTTAACTCATCCAATGAGATAGGAGAGTCCAAAGATGCGGCCTCTGCTTCAGAGAGACATGTAAGAGTCAAA
This sequence comes from Leuciscus waleckii, assembly GCA_900092035.1. Classification (NCBI taxonomy): domain Eukaryota; kingdom Metazoa; phylum Chordata; class Actinopteri; order Cypriniformes; family Leuciscidae; genus Leuciscus; species Leuciscus waleckii. Next base: position 7,114 of record FLSR01001173.1, read on the forward strand.
TCTTGAAAAAAGTTGTCGCACAAAGTCTGACTGAAAACCAAATCCGGCCTATATAAACTCTGATAGAAATCTTTAATCTCTTGATTTATACCTTTGGATTCACTTATCAGACCATTAGACGATTGAATTGCCATAATATTTGAATACTTTTCACCATTCATTAATCGAAGAGCTAAAAGGTGACTTGGCTTAGCACCATTGAAATAATAAGTTCTTCTAACTTTGTGCATTATAAACTCAGCTCTATGCCGTAACCGTGAATTAAGTTCTGTACGCATCACTTTTATTTATTTCTGAACATCCTCAGTGTGACCAATTTGCTGACAATTCTCCAGCCTATTTAGTTTTGTTTCGAGAGTGCCTATTTCCTTCAATCTTGATTTATTTAATTGGGATGCAAAAGAAATAGAAGACGACCATATGCAACCCTTAATAGCATCCCAGAGAAAGCGGGGATCATCCACCGAACCAGTATTTATCTCTATAAACCATCTCAACTCTTTCTTGAGCATTGCACAGAAATCTTTATTTTGTAGTAGTGTGGATTAAAACGCAACGTGATGCTCTAGTAGGTAAACGAGCGGTTTGTGTGAGAAAACGAACAGTCTTTATATCGATTTTACCGCTTATACACAGCCATGTCCAAGTGATCTGATCTGACGTGTACGCAGACTGGTGCATAGATATATACACTAGATGTCGCCTTAAAGACATTCGTTCCAATGGACTGCCGTAGACAAGGCGACATCTAGTGTCCCGCTGGGTAGATCAGCACGTTACAGTACAAAAGTGCGCATCTACCACAAACGCAGGACATCAATTCTGACTAGATCGCTTCCCAAATCGTCACTAACATTTTCGTCTCGTTTTTATTCGTTGACGAAAATGTCAATAGATTTTCGTCATAGTTTTTGTCATTCAAAACTAGTTTTTATTTAGTTATCGACATGTTTTCGTCTGTGAAAAACTTGAACAACTAACTTACAAGTGTGTAAGTCTCCTCGCCTTCCATTGTCAATTGCACTCGCTCCTGTTGTGTGTCCTCAATCTGGCAGCAAGAGTAGAGTCTGAGGAGAAGTCAATCATTTTATCCCTTAAAACGTATCTTTGATCACCAAAATGACATAGCTTATTTAAACGTTTTTCCTGTGAAAAAAAAAATCATGCCATATAGCTTGAATGTAACTCTACACCCTTGCATCATTTAGTAGGCTATATTCATATCCAGTTGGGAGAAATGTTTACTTTTTTTGGTAAATCGCTGTGTTTAGTTTTTTTTTCTTCTTCTTTCATTTATGAAGTACTACTGCCTCGATGGAAATGTAGCAATAACTGTTCCAAAAAAGTATTGTCCACTAGGAAGGCAATATAGAGATTGGACCTCTTGGAAATTTTATTGAACACCCCTGCATTAGACCATTTTAATGCACTTCGCGTCAGTGGGGGTTTGCTTCCAAGTCGTGCACTAAAATAATGTAATGGATTTCTCCATGTTTTAAAATAGCTTGAATGTAACTCTACACCCTACATCTTTTAGTATATGCAGACCATGAATATGCTAATGAGCCCCGCCTCCACTCCAGTGGCGGAGCCAGGATTTTTTCATAGGTCTGGGGTGACACAGAAATCTCAATTATTTTATCATAAAAATAATTTGATAATGTATTGGACTGTTTTAGTGCCTACACAACTGAATAAAGTTAATTTGTACTTAATTGTAATTGAGAAAGTAGTGAATTAGGAATCATGGAATACTGAGTGATTTTTATTTTTTATTACCCACCACCTCATATTAAAATTAATTAAATAGTAATAAAAGGGCACACACTATTGCTAAACTTCAACTTGCTCAGTTAGCTTGGTTCTGGTTCTCAAAATCTCCAATAGCTTGTTCTACATTGTTGCATCTTCATGGATGAGATAACATGCCGATAAATACTGTAGTCCAAAGATTATTCAACCTTCAATGCGTTTTATATAATCAATGAACTCTTCAACCAATTCTGAGTTTGTCAAAAAAAAGTTTAACTTTCTATATTAGTTGTCATAATAAATAATTGCAACAGTTCTATCATACCTAAATTAAAAAGGAAAACAAAAGTTCTCTTTTGAATCCCCATGTGCAAGAATGTGAACAAGGCGGAAGTCAACAGCACATAATGTAAAATGTTATGTTTTTCATAATGTAATGTTGCCAGAATGTAAAATTAGTTATTTTATGGATTTAAAAATTATCCATTTTTGTTTGTCCTTTACAAATTAACGCAAAATGAATGCCTATCGTCTAGTACAAATGCACAGTGCTCACATTTATTTGGACATTAAACATTACATATCAGTTTGTGCCTTATATTGTGATCTCACATACCAGAATATTTTAATCCAGACACATGTGACGCATATATAACAAATACATGCATGCAGTTTTGACAGCTTTAATCGCCTTTTTGATTCTTACATGACATGAGTTAATTGACGACAGAACTACGGCTAGAGCACGCCGCATTTGCGCGTGATGTGCGTACCGCAAGCACGGTACAACAGCTGTCAGCCGTATGACAGAAAAGTTAGTTCGTTTTACTGACATTTGGCCTGACAACATCTCATCTTACCGAAGATAGCCAACTGAATAAGGACAACGCCCTTTTCTCAGCATCTGACAGAAGTGTCACAAGCTTTCACACACATCTTCTAAAATAAAACTAGCATCAGAAAAAAAGAGAATTACGTTTGTTGTTGACTGCACAGTGCACACTATTCGACTTACTCAAACGGCCTTGCAACCCACCAGCTGAGAAAGATTGACTCTATTACTATGTGCATATCACTGTCTGATGTTCTGCTGAAGCTCATTCGGCACTTGCACATTTCCGCACTCGTTTGACTTGCGCCTGGTGCTGAGGTGAAGTTGGAGTGTTCGTCTGAAAAGTCTCACGTTTTTTGTGGTCTTAAAGAGACGGTTCAGCGTTTAAAAAAAAAAAAAATTTGTCAATAAAAAAAGAGACAAAAACAGCAGTTGTGAGAGCTCATTAGATTTGCATTTACCACATACCTTAGCCACATCTATAGGCACTTTTATTTAGCCTGTCTCAATCAGACATTGGAATAACAAAATCATACATAAATAGGCCTTAGCTTACCTAGTCTTCCATCTATACTTGGCGTTTCCCTTTGCTGCAGCTATCAGTGGTTTCTGTTCTTCAATTAATGTCTTGAATTCAGTGCATGACAATTAGAAATTTCAATCTGACCTGAAGCTCAGACTTCCCCATTACAACTGACAGTCTTTCTTTTATCAGACCAAACATCCTCCATATGACTGAACATTCTTTCTGCATAGGCATTGCTGACTGGTATGGAAAAACAAAAGCAAATACTTTCAGCAGCTCAGTGGATTCAGTTGCCTTGCTAAAAAAATAGGACCACTTTCTGTCTGGGGTAAGGTCTGTTGGAATGGTGTGTAACACCTCATTCAGAATGACTAAATCACCATACAGCTTGTCTTCTTCAACATCCAGGGCCAGTTTTTCCACAAAAACATCCAACTCTGACCACTGAGTGATTGTCCTCCATAAGGCTGAGACAGCCAATGTGTGCAAGAACCTAGTAATTGAAGTCAAATTTATCCTCAAGATATAGCACTGCCTTCTCAAAAAGTGAGAAGTTCTCCGTCTACCAGGCTCCTGAACTGTTCTGTTGCTGGGGTAAAAGGTTTTTCAGTATTTGTTTTGCTTCCATAGAATTTGTCTGTGCGCCTTGCGATCAGCTGACTGCGCAATCGGTTCATCACAGACTAAACGTCAATCACAGTAGCACTGTCACCCTCAAGCACCCTAATAGATTAATCAAATTCTTGCATCACATTGGGCATGAATGCCAGGATGCATTCAGCTACAGTACAGTCCACATTTTCTGCATCACTTGCACCACACACACAAATGTCCAGATGATACTGAGCAGTCCTCTTTTCCCAGGGAGACATAATAAGACTTTAAAGCTGGCCAACACTCTAAAATCCTCTGTGTGGGGACATGTCTCAGAATCTCCTTAAGCAATCTGCTTAAGCAGAAAGTCCTTAAGCAATTTCACTTTTTTAGAACAACTGAATTCACTAAACACCTTCAGCACAAAGGCCTCCACGTCACACCCTCCAGCACTAAAGACACGATTAGCTGCTTTGACAGTGTTGTTTATGATGTGACACTTGCAGTTGCCCTTCACAATTTGTGGGTTAGCTTCTCTGAGTTTCTGAAAAACTGAGTTGTGCCGACCATAATTAACTGATGCGTTATCTGCACCATAGACACTGATCTGGCTGACTGAAAGTCCAATGTTCTCAGTAATAGACACTATTTGTTTGAATATGTTTAACAAGTTAGCTCAAAGGGGAAATATTAATAATAACTCATATTTATCAGTTATGATTCATTATTAATATTTGGATTACCTTGAGGTAGCTAAATTAATAAGTTCCAACAAACTCTTTTGACTATTAATTTATTCTAAGAAAAGCGTATCTTTCATGGCCACCGAAAAATAATTATTTCTTAGCATGGACAGTGCTTAGAGCATGTAACAAGATCAAGATCGTAAAAGGACTTTGTTGCAAGCAGAGAATCAGAACCAAATACATATTGTGCACAAGTTTTATTAACTAAATCACAAACATAACTAAACTAAACAAACATACATACATGCATAGGTAAAATGATGGTGATAGAATGGAACTGGAAGCAGGAAATGAAACTATGGAAAAGATCCATTTAACTATGAACAGAACCATAAGCTTATCATTTTCAGAGCACCTCATTAAAATTGATACTTGCAGGGTCCCCACAGACAATCAACCTGAAGAAGCAGCAGTAGAGCCCAGAAGAAGAGAGAGAGGTCACTGTGAATTTGTCTCTAATAAAGCCTGAGAAAGGCCCCACCTCTCCGGGTTTGCTTGACCAATGAGAAGGGTGGAATTTCCAAGCGGGAAAATTCCTCTGTGGTTGATTTATGAAATTCACTTTGAGTACATCAGAGGTATGTGTATGTGTGTGTGTTGGGTGTGAGTGCGGTATTGTGTTGTAATATATAAAGACGTTTAGTTTGTTTACATGGTTGATTCTGTTACACGCAGGGAGGAAGTCCTTGATGCAAGAGTGAGAGCGCGTGAGCGTTTGAATGGGGTTAGTGTCGAGCGCTGGATGCCGTGTTTAACCCATAGCAACGAGCTGTATTACCCAGTTTATAATTCACTTTGAGTACATCAGAGGTATGTGTATGTGTGTGTGTTGGGTGTGAGTGCGGTATTGTGTTGTAATATATAAAGACGTTTAGTTTGTTTACATGGTTGATTCTGTTACACGCAGGGAGGAAGTCCTTGATGCAAGAGTGAGAGCGCGTGAGCGTTTGAATGGGGTTAGTGTCGAGCGCTGGATGCCGTGTTTAACCCATAGCAACGAGCTGTATTACCCAGTTTATAATTCACTTTGAGTACATCAGAGGTATGTGTATGTGTGTGTGTTGGGTGTGAGTGCGGTATTGTGTTGTAATATATAAAGACGTTTAGTTTGTTTACATGGTTGATTCTGTGTTACACGCAGGGAGGAAGTCCTTGATGCAAGAGTGAGAGCGCGTGAGCGTTTGAATGGGGTTAGTGTCGAGCGCTGGATGCCGTGTTTAACCCATAGCAACGAGCTGTAATACCCAGTTTATATTTCACTTTGGGATTTTATCAGAGGTATGTGTGTGTGTGTCAGCAATGAGCCGAACCTACCAATTATGTAGTTTGAATGCTTATGATGATTTATAGGATTGACATCGTAGGGGGTTTATTTGGATTTGTATTCCAAATACTAATATTGTTTGTTTGGTATTTAGGTTTTCTTTTTTTGTGTTTACTTGGCAGATCTTTCTGTTTGGAGTCCTATACATGTGGACCTCTGACGTCTAGGCCCTGCTGTTTTGTTTATGATTTATTTTTGTAAATTGTTTTTATCATTTGAGTTTGGATTAGACCAACCGCTGTGGTGTATGTGATGCGTAAATGAGAGTTTTAATCTATATCCCTTTTTGTCTTAGGAGCCAGCCTGTGTGGGAGTGCCTTTCTCTGGGGTCGTCTGGGCTTTCCCTTCACTGCATGTGGCGTGAGATTTCCTGCACTGCATGTGTATTGGTTTGGGAGTGTAGAGTGGTTTGTATTATTCACTGTACTTTTCTTAGAAGTGGTTTTATTAATCTCATGAGAACCGTGCACGTGTGGTGTGTACTCTTAGGGCGGCGGGTCCGTGGCCCAATGATTTTCCCTCTTTTTCACACAGGCTTGGTCCCTCCTACTGTAAGACGGGTGGGTTGTGAAATCTAATTGACCTAACGTCTATGTGTATTCAATTCTTATTCCTCTTTTTATATTATTAATAGTTAAAAGTGCTTGATTCAGAGAATTATGCTTCATTGTCAATAAAATTATTTGAGCTTGAAAGCCACGTCTTCGTTCTTCTATCAAGTATTGTCTATTTGAACTTGTGTTGCTGTTATTTCCGTGTGTATATAACCCCGGTGGCGTAGTCGGGACTAAGTCAGGCAGAAACGCCACGGTTACACATAGAAATACTGGACCGTGTAGGGAGACGATTTTGTGTGCCCAGAATTGGACGCATCAGAACATCGCAAAATAGTGCACTTTCTGCAACTCTGCTGCTAATCTTTGCTGACTAAATGGTGCCAACACATTTTCCACTAAGGCCTCACTTTTAGTTCTGCCACAAGACGTCTTGCAATATCAGAGTCACTGAATATTTTTGCACTGACCTTGTTCCCACAGTCAGTTGACAGGTAGCTATGGCCATGTCGCACACTGTGATAGGTAGCTGTTAATTTGGCGAGAGTCATTTTTCACCCATTCATTATTAAAGTATGTCGAACATTTCATTTTCTTTTGAACTGGCCTGTCAGTCTTTGTGAACACACTGTCATCTTTGTCCTCCATCTTGCCACCCATGTTAACGCTAACGAACGACGTTGACGTACAATCTCCTTCACTGCTTCTCTAACTGCCGCCTGTAGTAGGCCTAGTAGCTGCCAAGACAGATGCGCTAGATAGTCTACGTGACGTAGCCTACGTCACACGTCCCTACTCCCTACAGAGCCAATGATAGCGCATTCTACACACAAGAGACACCAACTGCTCTGTGCACAACGCATATGCTATTTCAAGTGGAGAGAAAATAGTAAATTGAACATATTCACTTTTCCAAAACCGGGACATTCAGTGTCCCGGGAGAGTGGATCAATTTCCCGGGACAGGTTATTAAAAAGAAAGACAATCTCGGTAAAACCAGGAGAGGTGGCAACCCTATCTGCTGTAACTAGTAAAGAGGACCCGCGCTGTGTTATGTCTTCATGACGAGAAGCACAAGCAAGTATATTCCCTTTAGGAAACTTTTAATAACTGTTATGCACAAGCAGGATGTTGCATGTTGCATGCAGGATGTTGCAAGCACGTTCAACATTCTCTCCCACTCTTCTCCTCTTACTTCACATGTATGTCTAACTCAAGAAGCTTGAGTGCCATCTAGAAGTGATCCCCTCCCCCAAGAATTGCATAATATAAAGTCGCAATTGCGTGTCGTAAAGTCAGATTTGTGAGACATTAACAAAAAATATATATATATTTTCCCCCTCAGAATTGGAATTCATAACTCGCAATTTAGAGAAAATCATTCAGAATTTAGAATATAACTCGCAATTGCAAAAGAAAAAAGATTCAGAATTGTGAGATTAATAAGTCGAAATTATCTTTAAATTGTTTTCGACAGAATTTGAAACTTGAGACAGACTTTGTTTAAATTTTTCTATTTATAGGCGAATCTGCGATAGGGCCCATAATAGGGTGGGGGCCCCCACGCATGCTGTCATCTAACAATCAGTATCCTTAGAAATGCTTCGAACAACTCAGGACGTCAGTGGAGAAAGGCATATTTCATCATAACATTGTAATATACATCATACACACGCTATATGGCTAAATACCTGATTTTTCATACCAACAGAAAAATATATCTGGATAACCTGGCTTCTCTTGAGACTCCACTGCTTTACGGCATAGTAGTGATATGCTAAAGCCCGCCCACACGTTGACCTGATTGGTTACTAGGTAGTTTGTGACGTCAGAAACACCCGCGCCTTCAAACCAAATTTTTAAGACTGTCTTTAGATCACTGCAGTTTTAACAAGAAAATACTCAGCAATGGTGTTGACATAAATTTGCACATGGTTTATCTTAAATCATATTAAAAACACCACATAGACATATAAACAACATTAAAAACCTGATTTTACACACCACAAAAACACACACAAGTGTGACTGCAACAGACAGCATATTTATAGAATTTGGCAAACAAAATCAGCCACAAATGCAGACATTGAAGAGGTGAGATCTAACACACACGCACAAACACATGCGCGCACACACACACAACCCTAACCCCAACTCCAACAATTGGTTTTGTTTACATATATTTTTTAAATAATTTATTAATCTGAAGTTAGTGATTTTTTTACATTTGGTTTATTGAAATAAATGATTTATGAATACAACTTATTTTTTTAGAGGCATTTTAGTTTTATATTTGCAAATATATGTGGCTTTATTGCAAATAAACACTTCTAAAAACACTTCGAACAACAACAACAACAAAAATAATCATATTTACATAATATTATATCATATAAAAGTGGTTCAGCAACTCGTAACAGGATTAACGGCACTTCTGCATTCGCTTTGCGGCTATAACCGCACTATGCAAGTTTGCCAGATCATGTAGTGGATCTGTAGTTCGAATGAGACATAAGAAACTACACATTTGACTTGCTTTACGGTAAGCGTTACTATAGCCGATAGGTGGAGAATGCGTAGATTCTTTACCGTAGATCTCTTCGCCTTGTGCGAAAATGGCCATTGTCCTGTGTTCTTCTCGCTAGAGGCCGAGGATGCCCCCCTCGCAAGGAGGCACTGGCCCATCCGTGGCCCAACGTGCCTCTCTACGCATTTTCTCCCCTTTGCCTCATAACTCCGTCTCTGGCCAGGGTGAGGGAACAGAGCTTGACCATGATTTTGATAGCTCCCAAGTGGCCCAAGGCACTGTGGGTCTCAGAGATTATCCCTCTGCTGTAGCACCAGTGCAAGTGGGTCTTGAGATTGATTATACTTGTCTAGGTGGGTCCTAGAATGAAAAAGTTTGGGAACCCCTGGTGTAGTGGATCTGTAGTTCGAATGAGACATAAGAAACTACACATTTGACTTGCTTTACGGTAAGCGTTACTATAGCCGATAGGTGGAGCCTGTATAAAAAATAGCCGTTTCTGATGTCGCAATGCATTATACTTCATAAAATCATGCAACATACTCTACCTTGTCTTGGACATCGTTATTTCCAAAGCCGGTGCTGGATAAACAAATAGCGTGCGTGCGACGGTATAGGCTAAATTATTTACGACAGCGGTAATGGACAATTCCGCTTCCAACCTGTAGGGGGACCGAAGAGGAAAAGTGCTTTGGTGTTGCTTTAAGAGCTTCCTGGGAAAATTTTACTTGGATTAATTTTTCAAAAATGTAAAAATTTAGACATTTTATACCCACTATATATAGGTCAACTCACACTGCACTGACAGACAGCGTCCATCACGGACAATCACCAGATTATAGTACATCACTTCTCAAGACATTCCACGACTCACAAACACTGACTGAATGATTGAAAACAAGCGGCGAACAGTAACAGATTTCAACGGGGGAAACTGTGTCTGTCCGTGAAGTGTGAATTGGCTTTAAGTGAATCTACAAACCCTAAGATACTCTGTACTCTATTTCTGTGTATTCATCATGCTTGCAGAGTGTCTCTGTGATGCAGTAGTTCTGTTGCTCTGAGATGTCAGTCTTTTCATAGTAGATGATCAGTGTTTCATCATCAGAAATTTCATTGGTCCTGATGTCACTGGCAGTGTTGACATAATCCACATCTGTGATTTTAACCTGTGCACAATGAAAACAGATTACAATCATGTTTTATGTGCAAAATATTTTCATATGTAACATCTTTCACATAATTAGCTGGAAAAAATAAATGAATTTTTAATAAATGAATGGTCACAAATATGCTTTGATGAATCAATAAATAAGAAATGTCTAGAAAACTAAACTTTTATGAACCAGATTTCTACACAAAACTATACAAAAATAAAATAAACTTACCTGACCAGAACGATTCTTTTCATTGGCACTGGGTTCAGTGAAAATCTTTCTCCTAATAAAGAAGGAAGGTCGAAATGTTTTAGAAATGTTTATTTTTGCAGTGGCAAAAATTATATTCAAATGGATCATGTGTAAATTGGCAATGACAACAGAATAGTTATGAAAAATAACATATGTTTGATGGTTATAAATAATATCTTCACATTTGCCTCAATATTGACATTGAATATTATACACTTGATAATAAACAAAATAATTTAAACATTTGAACTTCATTTTTCACCGTACATGAATCCATTATATTCTGACAAAAGGAAACAATTTTCTATGTCTAGGTAGATGAGAAGAAATTAAGAATGATGTACTGTAGTATTAATATCTTGCATGTGCTGACTGAAGCGCTTTCTAATAGTTTGTTTGATCAATATATGAAGTCAAACACAAGTGAATCAGTTTTGAACTGACTGATGCTTAAACACAAGAAAAATGCAAGTACATCTTAAAACAGGATGTTTCAAAAAAGGCATAACAGGAAAACACCTACTGTTTAATTCAGAATGAAAGTGAATATTTTTACCTTGCACAAAACCCAAGAGCAGAGAGCGTGAGAACTGCCACAATTCCTCCCACACAACCAGCAATCAGAGGCATAAAGTGTCTATCTTGTCCTGTAGGATGTGAAACAATTGTAATTCCACCAGAATGCGTAGATTCTCGTGGATCTCTTTGCCTCGTGCGAAAACGGCCATTGTCCTGTGTTCTTCTCGCTAGAGGCCGAGGATGCCCCCCTCGCAAGGAGGCACTGGCCCATCCGTGGCCCAACGTGCTGCTCTACGCATTTCCTCCCCTTTGCCTCATAACTCCGTCTCTGGCCAGGGTGAGGGAACAGAGCTTGACCATGATTTTGATAGCTCCCAAGTGGCCCAAGGCACCGTGGGTCTCAGAGATTATCCCTCTGCTGTATGCCCAGCCATGGCCATGAGGGCCATGACAAACCTTCTATCCAAGCTAACAGGGAAATTTACCACCCGCACCCAGACAGGGTGGCCCTCTGTGACTTAAACACATTGGGGCTCCCCCCACGTGTTGTCGCCACCATTCAGTGTGCCAGAGCCTCTTCTACATGGTCCCTTTACAATTGTAAGTGGCATGTGTTCGAAGTGGTGTGAAGGGCGCGGTTTACATCATTATCAGTGCTCAATCGCTGATATTTTATGCTTTTTGCAGGACTTTATGGATAGTGGAAGATCCTTTACTACTATTAAGGTCTATTTAGCGGCTATCACTGCATGTCATGTGGGGTTCGACAGTGCTACGGTGGGGCAACACCCCCTTATTCGTAGATTTATGAAGGGCGCGTGCTAGGGCTGTCACTTTACGTTCGAAAATCAAATGCACAATCGATCGGACCACCAACACAAGTTTCGAAAACGAAAATAGGGAATCGATATTAACGGCTTCTCTCTGAGCGCGTCCAGCTCGTCACAATATGCCCACAGCGTATGTCTTTAGACATGGAAAATCGATTTTACAGTTGATTCAATGAACACTTATGTCTCAAAAATCAAACAGGATTTTTTCACAAAAGTCACAGCACTAGCGCGCGCCACTCTCTTCCAGCCACCAGGAGAGCATTTCCTGAGTGGGACCTCTCCATGGTCCTGGAGGCATTGTCTCAACAGCCGTTTGAGCCCCTGGGAAGTATTTCCCTTAAGATTTTGTCTTTCAAGACAGCTCTGCTCCTGGCCTTGGCATCTGCCAAGTGTGTCAGTGATCTGCATGCACTCTCTGTCCATTCTTTGTGCACTAAATACTGTACTCTCTCAGTGGACATAAGGTTTTTCTCAGGACCAAGCTTGCTGCACGAGAAGCGAATATGCTCACTGAGGAAAGATGCAGGTGTTTTATACACTTGGTAAGGGGCGGGGCACTTAACTGGCATTGGACACGCGCTTCTGTCTGTCAGGCCAGACTTGGTGCAATTGGATGCTTCAGCAGAGGTCAGGTGTGGATGCCCTTCCAATAGGTGGATCTCTCCACTCGATGTTTCAGAGATTCGGGGTTACGAACAGTAACCTATTGTTTTCCAATGGTTTTTAAAAAAGGGGAAAAAATCCGCACACCATGGCTCCAAAAATGTGAAAAATGTAACAATAGATTCCCACACAGGTGGTAACGTTTCGAGCGTTAACTTTACTGAAATGTATTTTACACTTTTTGATTTATTTATTCAAAAACAAGGCATGGATAGGCTAAATGATTTTTATCAATGTAATGTGACGGCACATCCATATTTAATATTTTCTTTATGTCTTGTACCGTTAAACATGGGATCACGTGGATGAATAATCATATGCAAATGATTAACAAATGAGGATATGCCTAAAACTAGGTGTTGTAAGCTCCATAATAGGGTTACTTCGGGGTGGAGACCATGTGTGCGCAATTTTCCACTGACTGTGATTTATAAAAGGAATCTTGCGCAGGTTCTGTCACGACTCTCGGTGATGAACCCAAACGCAGACAGTATGAAATTAACAAGGTTTATTAATGACAGGAAAAACAAAACCAACGAGGGGGCAAACAACACTGGTAGGGAAAATAAAGACTAACAACACTAGACTAAGACTGGACAGTTAACTAGACTATAAACTCACAGCAGATACAAGCATAGTTGCCAAGTCCGCTTATAATACGCGACTTTGGGCTTTTTTTTTTTGTAAGTCGCGTTAAAACAGCACGGGTTGCGTACTTTTTTTGGGCTTATTAAAAAATATATGGTTGCTTGTTAGGAAAATCTGACAAGCAACTTCGTTTTCTTTACAACTATGGTGGTTGCCGTTTTCAATACATTGATTGACACTGTCTGCTCACAGATATAGCCAATCAGTGCAATCATATAAGGGCTGTGGCGTAACATTCGTCAAAACATTCAGCCGAAACCGCCCCCTTATCCCCCTCATTGGAGAAAAATCACGTTCAACGTGCAGGCAGCGCGCGCGACGCTGTAATCCAGCTATGATCGACAGAATGAGATGATGGACAGTGCAGGGGAGGAGAGGGATGACATTCTTTTGTAAGGTAAATTTGTAATTTTTACAATGTTTTTGTAATATATTAATTATCACAGGCTTTAATAAAAAACAAGTAGGCCTAGTCCTATACTATACTAACAGAAAATACATATGGTTCAATTTTATTTTATTAAGCTAAATATTGTTACAGACAGCTCCCCTTAATGCTCTTGTCTTTCCCTTCTTGTCTTTTTGTCCTTTTCCTTCTCTCCAATCCTATTCAGCCTCACAGGTGATCAGAGATGAGGAAAGTGCGTGCCCTCCGCTTAATTGCAGTTCGCTGATTTTTTTTTTAATCCTTTTTTTCCTAATCAGTTTATCCTTTTCTAATAAAGGAGTGGTTTCAGTTTAATATGTTGCAGGCTCATTTATTGGTAATAAAGATAATGCGGAAAATAAATAATCTAATAATATTGGGCTTGTTTTGGGCTTGTTTTTGAAGCTCCAGTTGCTTATTTGTCTCGCGAGAGTTGGCAACTGTGGATACAAGACTAAACAGCTCTTTGACAAAACTCTTAACAGGATCACAGGGGTGATTACAAAATGAACCAGCACAAGACAGCAAACACAAGGGGATTAAATAGGGGAGCAAATGATAAGGACAACAGGTGATACTAATAAAACAATGACTAACGAGGAGAACAAGGGGGCGGGGTTAAGTGAGGAGACAACACAAGCACACAGCCCAAACAAAAGGCCATGTGCTTGCACACAAAACATGGGTCTGTCATGATCCTGCCTCAAGACTAGAGAAAATCAAGGACACGAGGGCAGAATCATGACAGGTTCTGGAGAACGAACGGTTTTATAAGTCTGAATAGTTTTTGCCGTACGCCATTTTTGGCTTTCGGGTGCACGTACACTTTAAGTAAGGATCCTACGCACAGTTTTATAAATGAGACCCCTGGAGTTGGTAGATATACGGCCCAGGCAGTTTTACGCCCCTGCTGTTCCTGATGCGTCCAATAGGGGGATATACTGCGAAATAACACCATTAAATGGACGGTCAAAACTTACACATTAATAACCGTCCCGTCCATAGACTTTGACCAATTTTGTGGTTTTTGTTCATTTAAATATAAACATTACAGTGTAGATCTGCACTACGGCTTAAAATATCTATAGATATTCAGTTGGGCTTCACTCTCCTCACTCAGCCTACAGAGACTATGTGTTTTTGTGAATTAAAAAATGTACAATACACATAGTTGGATCAGATGACAAGTAATGATATATGACCTACTGTAGAATAGTTCACTGTAGGTTTTTATATACAGGAGACTGAGTGAAATATGTTGTTGTGAATTTATATAAAGTTACATTTAGATATGAACCATATTTAGACATACAGCACCGTGTAATCATGGATCCTCGATTACATGTCCATGTATGTCTCTGTAAGTATTTATTTACTAGACAAGATATCGGTTTGGAATGCATTTAAAAAAACAAAAAAAAACAGATAGGTGTTTGTAATGATATGATAAGATCTCCAGGACACAAGAGGGCGCTGTTGTATAATGAATGTTCACAGTTTTCATTAAAGCATTACGGTCTAGCACTCAATGGAGTAAGTTAGTCTCATTACATGGTGTCAGAATGGACAAATCTTCGCCAAAATGGAAGCACTAAAAGCACCAGACCCTCTGAGATTGGAAGGAAATAGGCAGACAATTGGAAGAAATGGAAACAAAAATTTGAACTTTACATGACCGCTACAGGCATTGAAGGAAAAGCTCAAAAAGTGCAAAGCAGCAAGTTACTGCACGTCATCGGGGATGAGGCTCTTGAAATTTACAACACCTTTGAATTCACGCAGCAGGAGGACAGAATAAAGCTCAAGGTACTATTGGAGAAATTCCAGGAACATTTTACCCCCCACAGGAATGTAACGTTTGAGAGACATGTGTTCAACACTCGTGTTCAGGCCCCCGCTGAGAACATAGACCAGTTCGTTACTGACTTAAGAACAAAGGAAAGGTCATGTGAGTATGGACTCTATGTGACAGTCTAATAAAAGACAGAATAGTCGTGGGAATAAGGGATCACCAACTAAGAGCCAAGTTGTTGAGAACAATGGATTTAGATCTACCCAAGGCTGTGTCTATATGTCGCGCTGCGGAGGCGAGCCGCATGCAAATCGGCAAATTGCAAACTGCACAAGCCGAGTGCGTTGTCAATGAAGCAAAAGGGAGCGCGCAAAAAAATAAAAAAATAAATCACAAACGTCATTTGTCATGTCACGCAGGCAAAACATGATACAGGACTGTAAATACTGTGGCAGAGACCACCAGAGGGGGAAATGTCCCGCCTATGGAGAAAAATGCACAAAATGCGGAAAAATGTATCACTTTTCAAGCAGGTGCATGTCCAAAGCATTGTCATATTGCAACAAAAAAAGCCAGTACACATGATAGTGAACCTTTATCGTTGGGACTGCTCCATCCTTAAGCATTAGACGATCTGCAAATCCGGCGTCGAACTGGGCCTTGTTTATAAAACAATCATCGTCGAAATGCAGGGAACAACCAAGAACACTTGCACAACTCCATTGATGACTTCCCTAAAGTCGAGCACAGCGCTTTGATGGGCGTACTGCTTTTGCTCTCTCGCTCTGGTCTACGGGTGCGCGCGCGCCCTTCCGGGAAAAGTGCCCTTAGGACCCGTATAAGGAAATTCCGCCCCATCTGACGTCACACACGCCCATCCTCGAAAAAAACTTTCCGAAACTTGTGACAAACCGGAAGGAGTATTTTTGCCACAATCAAACGTACAACTTAATTTTTTTAACTTTGTCCATGTTTAGCATGGGAATCCAACTCTTTAACAGTGTAAAAAACTCAGTATGCATGAAATAGCATTTCACCGGTAGGCAACCTTTCAATGCTAAACAAATATACTTGTACAACAAGGGGGTGTTTTTATGCTCAATAATATAAAACACAGCATGATATAAAAGTTGTATGAGTGTTTACACTAACATGATGAATATTATAATGTTTAGACCAATGTTTACTATGAAAAATACTGTGTTCGTGGATATCTGCTCAAACGTAGATGTTTATAATGTGGTAACAATAATGTTTCATATGAGGAGCGGCTCGATCGCTTCAGTAAATGGTCTCTGCACGCGCTGTGAGTTTGGGTCACTCGCATTGTGCATTTGAAAAGCAAAACATGCCAAACATTAGGCTACATGTTTTTACTCCAATCTCATTTCATAACGTCATAACGAATGAAAACATTTAAAGTAACATAAGATAATCCATATATGTTTCTCTAGTGTAGTGTACCGAAGTATTCCATTTTAATGATTTATCGTTTTATTCACGCCCTCCTAGCATACAGCTTTCTTACACAAAACATGTCTTACAAATTTTAAATCAATATATTGTTTTTGTGAATGAGTGGGCAGGATGATTTTCACATACTTTATACCAAAAAATCTACACTATAAGATAGAAATTTCAAAAGTCTTGTGAACAAATAATCAGTATGGGTTTTATGGCCTTATTTCAGTGACTTTTTTTTTTTTTCACAAACCACGCATAAACATATTTTTTTTCAAAACTACAAACTTTTACATACATGCTGCTCACATATTATTGTAGCAGGGTGTGTGCTGAATACAGTGCAATCAGACTTTAGCCACAAAATAGTTACAAGTAACAGATATAAGCACAAATGTCAGAGCATGTCAGGAACACCTCCAGGGCCCAGAAAACACCTCAGACCCCAGAGGGTTAAACAGATTCTTAAATTTGTAATCCCATTTTAGTATATATTTAATGCACTGCAAAAGAACTGTTTACTTTAACTGTAATCTGTCATTATTAAATTATTAAATCATTATTAAAACTACAAAAGTTATTAATTCAAGAGCAAGAGAAGTTATTCATTCATTCAATCAGTCAACACTGAGATAAACTGAGCTGAATGAGGATACTATTATATTCTGTAGAGATGCTTTTATTGCTGAAATTGAAGTTGTTTCATAATTGCTGAATTTGCAACATTAATATGGTTCATTTCTAGCCTGGTTAAAACCAGACCATTCTCAGTAGTAACTGAGTTATGGTCTGGCAAAGCTTCATTAATAACTCATTTCCAAAGGGGCGTCACCAACGGACGTCGCTCAAATGCCTCTGGGCACAATTGGATACTCGCTCCGTTGAGGAGCTATTATGCCCGAACAAAAATTGTTCGGACCAATCAAATTGTCAGGGCGGGCTTTATACGATGATGGACAGATGAGCAATGTAACGTAATCATCCACGTCACCAACGAGCGCTTGGGTTGAATTCGTTTACAACAAAGATGACTGCCGCTGGAGAATTGTTATTTCACGAGTTCACACTTACAAATAAGTAAGATAGAATAAATGCATATTTGGTATGCTGTCCGAGGAGAGGCTCCGGGCTCGGTATTCGGCCCGAACCCAAAGTAGGCTACTCCCCCTGTATTCCAGGCTGTGGAAGAACAAGCCGAGAGTGAGTGGAGGGATGCTGAAAACTGTCAAGGAATGTTAGGTGCGTTGACAAAGTGAATAAATATATGCTTCCTCTCATGCTGATAGTGTAGACCAGACGGTCATTGTTTGATGGCAAGTTGATTGGATTGATTATTTGAACGTGCTCCTCTCGAACTTTGTTAATATAAAACATTATGTGTAGATTCCGCCATTGCGTCTGTTATAGAAGATGTCAACAGCGCATTAATTTTAAAAGAGGAACAGAGAACCACGATCAAGGCATTTGCGATCGGAAACATGAATGAAAAACATACGTCACTTACCCGTTGCTCTGATTGGTTATAGGTCTATCCAATTGAGTGCAGAGGCATTTTCCTTCCTGGTTCGGTTGAAACACGCCCCATAATGAAAGCCCAATGGAGCAGTATCAGACTCATATTCTGACTAAAATCTGAGTATGACGACGTCAGGCTAGCATATTATATAAATATTGTGGCAAAGGTGATGCCACAAGTATCTACAAGAAGCTAATTTGTACTTCTCAAGAAGCTGTCATTAAGTGCGTTTACATGCACCCTCATAATGCAATTATAAGGGGATTTGGGCAATATTGCAATTAAACTTGCAACAAAATCTGATACGACAAGCATATTATATAATATATTTTAATCACAGTTTAAATACGAATATTTTCATCCTACTAAGAGAAACGATGTGAAGTTGATATTTTAGTCACTGGCTTGATTTACTGATGCATTAACAGTATTGAACGATTTTGAGAGAAAGATTATCTGTCTGAACTTGAACAATCACACATCAGAAATTCACATAACCCACTGGTTCTTCAGAGGCTCGGATGAAGGAACTAAAAAAATACTTTTGTGTCATTTGTACATCCAAATATTGGGCAACTGCCATCCTTTGCTCGTTTGCAAGCCATGATGTCTCTCAAGGAAAAAACAATATTGCGCTTGCGTAGCTCATTTTCTCATGGGCGGGCCAAATTCTCTTTGCGGGCAAAGCAGAGAAAGGGGAGGTAAACTTTCCCCTTATGACGACATAAGGGGAAGATTCCAGATTCGCAAGTCTGAGCTTTCATTTTCTCAAAGGCGAAGCAGGATACCCAGGGCTTGGTTTACACCAATCACAATTTCTAGCCACCGGGGGACCATAGGCAGGCTAGGGGTGTCAGTCTGTGTTCTCCTGTCTTTTCATGTTTATTAGTCTCCCCAGGTGTTTCAGATTAGCCACGCCCCCTTCTTATCTTGTTTAGCTTGTTTGGCCTTGTATTTAAGCCCTGTGTTTTAGCCAGTCTTTGTGAGTTCTTGTGTTGTTACTGCTGATTTGGTTGTACTGCTCCTGTTGGTTGTACTGCTCCTGTTGGTTGTACTGCTCCTGTTGGTTGTACTGCTCCTGTTGGTTGTACTGCTTTTAGCTTGTTTTGCCTTGTATTTAAGCCCTGTGTTTTAGTCCAGTCTTTGTGAGTTCTTGTGTTGTTACTGTTGATGTTGGTTGTACTGCTCCTGAGTCCTGTTCCTGGTCTGAGTCTTTGTATTGTTTTCAGTTTATTGAATAAAGTGTGCTGCATGTGGATCCTGCTTCCTCCCCGTTTCTACCGCATCGTTACAGAAGAACTCCCCGCAAGATGGATCCAGCAGCTGTCAGTAACCAAGTACTAAGGAGATTTCTCTCCTCCATGTTTCAAGATGGCCAACCGATTAAGAGGTATGTGAAGGACTTCTTGGCTACCTGTCATCTGGGATCACTTGATGACACTGAGCTCATGGACCTGTTCTGGAGCGGGCTGGATGCGGATATCGCTCAGCTGATGCCTGGCGACTATACCGGCTGGACTCTAGAAGGATATATTGACCTGGCCCTTTACTTGAGCGGTCCGGCTTTTACTGTGGGCTTGGCCGATGAAACACCCCGCAAGCTCACAGTACCCCCTGAGTCAGTTCACATCTAGCCTGTCCAACCAGAGTACCTTCACTTCAGCCTAGCCGAGCCTAAGTTTCTCCATGTCACGCCAACCATCAAGCCAGCCATCGGATCGGTCTATGGCCATCCAGGACTTGTTTCCAGCGTGGCTGATTCCCTGCTGATGTCAGCTCGTGCTGCCAAGAGAACCATCGCTCCCGAGCCCTTCCAGCCTGAGCCTGTCAAGCGTTAAAATTAAATTAAAAAAAAATAAATAAATAAATAAATAAATTTATTAGGGACCATGTACAATTTCCAACATAAATGTTACCATTTGATGCACTGTACCAGAGTTAGCCTAGGCTAATTTACATCTGCAGTAGTGCTGCCAAGAAACCATCGCTCCCGAGCCCTTCCAGCCAGTCGCCTGCCCAGTCGAGCCAGAGCCAGAGCCAGTCGCCTGCCCGGTCGAGCCAGAGCCAGTCGACTGCCCGGTCCAGTACAGAGCCTTCGCCGCCGGTCCCGTCCAGCACAGAGCCTGCGCTCCACGTCAGCCCTGCCGAGCCGAGCCGGTGTCTGTTCCTGAGCCGGTGCCTGCTCCTGCGCCGGTGCCTGCTCCAGCCTATGACCCCGTAGCTGCCCCCAAGAAAAATTTCGGGGGGGGCAGTAGGTCCCGCGATGGGACCATGAAGGCCGCGCCGCCCTGGCCGCCCGAAGGGTCTTCACCACCCTGGCCGCCTGCACAGCCTGCTCCGCCCTGGTCTCCTAAATTGCCTGCTCCGCCCTGGTCGCCTGCGCAGCCTGCTTTCCCCTGGCCACCAGTCCTCACTCAGTCTCCAGGCCCTCTTCCGTTCCATGGCCCAGCTCCGCCCTCATTCCATGGCCCACGTTCCCTGCGCGGACCTGGCCCTCCATCCCTCCCCCGGGACCGCCTCCGCTCCTCCACCCTCCCGAACTGTGTTTCCGGTTTTGATGGGCGTCGGGAGCCGCTCATAGAGGGGGGGCTATGTTGTGATGTCAGTCTGTGTTCCCCTGTCTTTTCATGTTTATTAGCCTCCTCAGGTGTTTCAGATTAGCCACGCCCCCTTGTTATCTTGTTTAGCTTGTTTTGCCTTGTATTTAAGCCCTGTGTTTTAGTCCAGTCTTTGTGAGTTCTTGTGTTGTTACTGTTGATGTTGGTTGTACTGCTCCTGAGTCCTGTTCCTGGTCTGAGTCTTTGTATTGTTTTCAGTTTATTGAATAAAGTGTGCTGCATGTGGATCCTGCTTCCTCCCTGTTTCTACCGCATCGTGACAGTTACGAGCTGCTCTCAGGGCAGGAGTACTCAATAGATTCAAATCGCTGTTATTTTAGTGTATTACGCGCTGCTCTTAGGGCAGGGGTATAGATTCAAATCGCTGTTATTTAAGTGTATTACGCGCTGCTCTCAGGGCAGG
>FLSR01001173.1:34461-54270 GCA_900092035.1 Leuciscus waleckii
AATAATAATAATAATAATAATAATCTGTTAAATTGATTATGTTGATTGATTATTGAAAAAGAATACTATATTGATATATTGATGTTTAATATTTTAATATAGGGCTATTTTCTGTTCCCTTTTTTTCCTGTGTTGTTTAATTAGGTGATTCTAAGTTTAAATATTGATGATTGCAAGCTTGGGGGAAGCGCAATTAATTGCAATTAATTACAGAAATTGTGCAATTAATTAGTTAATTTTTTTTAATCGATTCCCAGCCCTATTAATAATGCATGTCTCGTTTTACTTTCTTTGCCATTGACATATCCGACCGAACTACAAACTTTCCACTGATGTCTGTGAAAAAGGGATGCGATCAACAAGCTTGCAAGTAGAGCTGCACGATTCTGGCTAAAATGAGAATCGCGATTTTTTTGCTTGGAATCAAGATCACGATTCTCTCACGATTCACATTTGAAAGATCTACAAATCCTGAACTTAGGTTACCAAACAAGATAGAAACAAAATAAGACATAAAACACTTGCTTCAGTCAAATTTAAATAAATGCAGTAAACAAAAAGAACGTAATATTTAAATAAATAAAAAATTACAATTAAACATTGACAACATTCAAAGGTATTACGCCAGGCTAGACCTATTAAAGATTCTTAGCAAGAAACACTATCAACATTTTTGGGTATGGTGTTGCGTTGAATAGCGTTGCTTTTACAGACGTTTGTTTCGACTGGCCGCTGGTACTTTGTGATTGAGCAGTTTTGTTTTTAACCATCTCATACTGTAGTTTAATTGAGATAAGTTTATAATAACTTTGCTTTTCATTTATTACTTAAAGCTCAGTTTAAGCTTTTCGATAGCTACTACATTAAAAACTACTAGCCTAACTGATAAAGTTCACACATTATTTAAAACAAGTGAACAGTCAGTAATAAAATAAGAACAAATACACAAATTACATAACATGAATACTAAATAACAAAGTTTACAAAGTCTAACAGTATATTCAGGTACATAAATGTATAATTAAGCCTAAATGTAAAATAACACCATTTGTCACTGTATAAATTGAATATAGTTTAATCTTTGTTAAAGCTGTATTTTATTGTTTTATTTATATCAATGACACAGAAAACAGTATACATAATATTAAGTGTGTGCTGTCACTTTAAGACCGACTGCACGGACCGAAAAAAACGGACAAATAGCCATTTCCTTCTCAGCTGTTCACATATGACATAAACGAGAGAATACTTGTCGAGATGGTCATTTAGATCGGTATGTTGACAATTTTGTGTTTAAATGTGTCCGTTCAAGGGCAAGGAAACGCGAAAGAGGAATCAATTCTGCATTCGAGCGCTGTCTGAAATGCGCCTCTCTTTCACTGCGCTTCGAGTGTGTGTGGCTGTGCGCACATATAACGCGCGAGTCCCGGTTTTCGGCTCTTCTTCCGCGATTAAAATGGTTTGAATGTGTAATTGGCAAGTCAATACACGTCCAAACCGTTCAAACGTATGAACTTTCACACTATGATGGTTAAATTTAGCATTTAATCCGTGAATCACATGCGTGCCGAACCGAATCTAGTGCGATCCGTTCCACCCCTAGCGCGTTATCTCGTTGAATATCATTGGCAGAATCGTAGAAATGCAGGATTAAGATCGCGTGGGGGTTGAATCGAGATCGCGATCTTTTAACAATTAATCGTGCAGCTCTACTTGCAAGTCTGTAGCTGGGTTTCCATACAAACATGAAGCGAATCTTTTCAAAGTTCGCAAAAAAACAACAACAAAAAAACGAATGGGAATTAAAGCCATAGTTCAATATAAAATATTTAGATAATATAAATTTGATGAAGTAAAACAATAACATGAGATTGAAAAATAATAATTCAATCAATTGGGGGCCCATGTTTTCTTATACAGTATATAAGGAGGAGTGCTTCAAGGAAAAAAAATTAAATAAAAAAAAAGTAAAGTTTAGAATCAAATCTATGCATAAAAACCTAATTTTAACCGAATCGTGAGATTCTTAAACAGTCCCACCCCTAGGTATTATTGTTATTAAAATGTTTTGTTAATGTGCTATGGAAACAAAACAAAATGCTGACGAACAATGACATTTTCACTTTGGCTTAGACGATAACAGTATAAGAATGATGCATCTCTTTTATAATGAGCACTCTTGACAATAAGATCACCTTGCAATTAAATTTTGATGTGGGATGAAGATTTGTAGTTTGTTTTAAAAATATTTTCATTGAGGAGTCCTCAATCCTCATACGTAAGTGTTGGTGTTGCAAGTGTGGTTATGTGATGTCATTATGAAATTAGGGAAGGCAAATTAATTGTAGTTCCTAATACTTATTTTATACTAGACTGATGATAATAATAATAATAACAATATTAATAATAATAATTTAATATATTAATAGTAAAATTAGGCAATTATCATCATGCTATCTTCAAAGACATCAGCCATAGTCTATCGGCACAACCATTCTAAGATGTTATAGGTCTAAATATATTTAATGCTGTAACTGTAGGGCTATAAAAATGACATAATGTCATTCCAATTCTGACATTATGTCCCCTATGAACTGCATCTGTGAATATTATATAGACCTATTCTTTACATCAAATTCATGCTTGTCCATTTAATGGCTTGCAACCATAAACATCTGCATTTAGCTTCAAAGAGTGTCTTTGAGGGTATTCTATAAAATGAAGACCATCTTTTTTGCATTCCAATTCTGACATTTAAAGGCAAAACAAGATTTTTTTTTCTCGTATTCCGTGTATTGTGGCTAATTTTCTCCACTTGTTACTACTGTTTTTTAGCCACCACAATGCACATGCCGCTGCAAGTGATGTAACTGTGACATCTGCTCCCAAGTGGTCTATGATAATGCTTCCCCACCACTGATGGAATTTTGCGGCAATCTATGTTTTCACTGTTATACGGTAGGGGCGGTATTAGGCATCTTCTGAAATAGTACACAATTTCCAGACCCAAAAACCAGTGGGGGTGTTTCCTCTGAGGAGGCAAGGGAGGCAGTGTCTCCTCAAAAAAACTGTATGAGAAAATAATCGATATTACAATAATAATAAATAAATAAATAAAAACATAAAGAGAAATAAAAATGTGACATTTGTCACATTTAATATAATTGTTTAAAACCAAGTTGAAAAGCAAGTTTGGTCCACTGCCGCAGCAGTGTCATCTACTCTGCTCCCGCAGGAGCTCAGTTACTCCGACCAAACTTGCTCCACTGCCGCAGCAGTGTTATCTACTCCACTCCCGTAGGAGCTCAGTTCTATGTCCAAAATTGTTTGGGATATTTAAAAGCAAGTTGAAAAGCAAGTTTGGTCCACTGCCGCAGCAGTGTCATCTACTCCGCTCCCGCAGGAGCTCCGTTACTCCATCCAAACTTGCTTCACTGCTGCAGTAGTGTCATCTCCTCCACTCCCGCAGGAGCTCCGTTACTCCATCCAGATTTGCTTCACTACCGCAGCAGTGTCACTCCTCCACTCCCGCAGGAGCTCGTTTCTCCATCCAACTCGCTTTCACTGAGTGTTTCCTCTTCCGTTCCCACAAGTACTAAATTCTCCATCCTTTTGCCATCAGATAGTTGAAAAGCAAGTCGAAAGCAAGTTTGATCCACTGCCGCAGCAGTGTCATCTCCTCTGCTCCTGCAGGAGCTGGTTCTCCATCAAACTTGCTTCCACTGCAGTGGTTATACCATTCTCCTCCGCTTCAGCAGAAGTACATTACGTACGACTATACCCAGCCTACCACCTGAGAGGCACACCCATCCGACGTCATGACAACCAACTCCCGCCCGATGTTACAAGAAGCCTTCCAGCGACTAACCCCTTCCCACATCTGATATCTTAAGCTTTGCACTCCGCAAGTTTTTGGGGGGTCATCAACATCATTCTTGCGGCTGTCCTGCATTTATTTGCAGCTTTTGGGGGAGTACTCTGGGTTCGGGCCGAATACCGAGCCCGGAGCCCTCTCCTCGGACAGCATGCCAAATACGCATTTATTCTATCTGACTTATTTGTAAGTGTGAACTCGTGAAATTATGTTTCATAAACAAAGTTTGGGAGGAGCACGTTCAAATAATCAATCCAATCAAACAATTACCATGTCTTATCAGCATGAGAGGAGGCATATTCACTCTGTCAACTCACCTAACATTCCTTGACAGTTTTCAGCATCCCTCTACCACCCCGACTCCTCACTTTTGGCTTGTTCTTTCACAGCCAGGAATACAGGGGGAGAACTCTTGGTTCAGGCCAAATACCGAGCCCGGAGCCCTCTCCTCGGACAGCACGCCAAATGCGCATTTATTCTATCTGATTAATTTGTAAGTGTGAAGTCGTGAAATATAATAATAATCAAGCACCTGCTCTTTTGGTCTCTGACTAGATAAGTGCCCTTTTCCTTTTAAGTACATTTATTTTATTTATTTTTTATTTAAATTTGTCCCATGGCATAAATTCTCAATTAAGTGTGTGCCCGAAAAACTGTATTAACGTACAATATGTAATTTTTTTCACCCTAGGGGTCGCTAACCTCTTACAATAACAAATGCGTCGGTTGATGACGAATAAGCGAAATTATGGAACTTATCGCCATGCCGTAGGATCTAATAATGTTTAAGAATGAGTGAATACATTGATGTTTTTAACATGACTGTGGTATGAAGCAGGGCGCGATTGCTAATAAAAGACAGATATCAGCTCCACACGTGAGTCCCGCGGATATAAAGGAATGAGGACATTTTATTCTACAGAATTCCTCTGCAAGTGCAGAATTAATACTCACACAGGTCAGTTTATTAGACGAATGAAAGGTAACGCAGCGCTGTTTCACTTGGTCTACACTATCACACTAAACTGCATTTGAGTGTGTTGAAAGTTAATGTTATTCTATGTGTTAGTTTGTCTGTATGAGACTAGCAGTAAGCTAGATCAACATTAGAATAACATACTGATCATATTCTAACATTTCATCATGTTGAGCTATATAACATTGATTCATTTTATGTACATTTGCTCACCTGTCTAATTAAGTACATGCAAGAGAGGTGTCTCTGTCAAGTCGAAGTTTGTCACGGACGTGGAGCTCTCGGCATCTCGAAAACGCCACGCTGATATTGATCCTCGTTTTAGTTCTCCTTTTGTCACAAAGTCTGCTAGCCATGGTCCATAATGTTTGAACGAAACAACAACAGCGTAAGCGTGCCGCTAGACATAACGCAGTTATTCACGTCTGTCGCCATGGTTACTATGGCAGTATGTAGCTTTAAGATCTAATTCTGCGAGACTGAACAGTATGTAACTAACTTAAATTGTATGTATTTTTATAGTAATTATGAGAGGGGTGCCCTTTTTTCTCACTTGAGCACCTGCCCCCCAAAATATCGGTTAACGGCCCTGATAATAATAGTGGAATAACAGTTAATAGTAACAAAATCTGCACAAAATATGTTTACTGTTTTAAGTTATTGATTGCTGAACAGTATAATTGTCAGGGTTTACAGAGGATGCAGACAAGAGGTAAGGTTAATAGTTTATTTCAGGAAGTGCAGACAGATGGTGAGTAACAGAAACACAGAATAACAGTGGATGCTTAGCTGGTTGGTAATGTCTTTGTCTTTCTTTCTCTTAGTAGGTGATGTCGGGCTGAAGGCAAAACAGGATGGCAGGCAGGACGGATTGGAGAGGATGAATGGCAGGGAATAGCGACAGGTAAGTATCCAGGTAAGTGAGTGGGGAGTCTGTGAGTCATGTAATGACGAACATCGACGAGACCAGACAAGGAGTGAATGGAGAGTGCTGAATATAAAGGGTGGTTAAAGAGGGAGTGCAGGTGATGATGATTGGTGATTGCGTGAGTGAGTGCAGGTGTGCGCCACGGAGGATTCTGGGGAATGAAGTGCACACACAGATGAAGGCTGACGAACGTGACCGTGACAATAATATTTGCAAGCAAAATTAAAATATTTGAAATTATTGACATTTTGAATGTTTTTATTTTAGTAAGCAGTAAAGTTTAGAACACTGATTTTACTATTTCAGCATAAACATACAAAAATATTATAGTACAGGCTATGTCTTAAATGTATAGTACCCCAACTTAACAGGATTCTCATTTCTACTTTCCAAGAATATTTTGTAATTATTTAACAACATTAGGCCTACTTTATTTGTCAAACTTTGCTCTGCCATCTGATCTTCTTTCTCTGTTCACAGTCTCACATTAAAGAGACCTCTTTCTACATATTTATACACCTCTCGCTGGCTTCTAACACTGCACAGGCCATTTAAATGCTAAGCAGCCTTGTCTTTTTCAGTCTATTTGATTATGGTCATACACTGGTCAGATGACCATCCATCAAGACTGGATTTGCACTTGTGAAATTTAATTATAAATGTCTGCTTGCAAAATTCTTTCACATAAATCTATTCAACTTCGGGATACAGCTATTATTTTCAGTGGAGTGAAGGGTTCATACAGAAAGAGCATGTGGAAATATGCCAGCACTTGGTGATTTATCTTTACAAAAAAACTCTTTCTACAATCACAATGAGTTCCCAGCTCTAGTATAAGCCTCCTTCAGTAGCTAAAAAGTGTCTTCTTCATGATACCTTAATTTGAAATATCATGTCAAGGAATGCATGTGAATTCTCGTCACCAATTTATAGAATAATAAAATTCAGCTCGTGGAAACGCATTACCACTTGCTATTTCATCCTAGCCACAAAGCTACAAAGAGCTCCATTGAAGACAGCAGATTAGAATTTCTTCCATGGCAAACATGACTGCACTTTTTTCCTCTAAGGGGCCAAGGGAGTTGACGGTGATAAATGGTGGTGGCAGAGGCACAGAAGCACCCACGTGGGGATTGGCACTGTCATCTGTTTTCATTTAGCCAGAGATTCATGGCACTCTTGCATTCAAAACGCGTGAAGATGCTCTACTGGAAATTGAGAGGGTTAATTTCACTCACCCTCACTCTTTCGCCAGTCTTGGGCTATCGAAAGTGGATTCGCGTCCATTCCTTCATTCACTCTTTGCCAACATACCAATGAAACTCAATATGCATCTACAAAGCCTTTTTTCCTGTTCACCCAAAATTTTACATTTTGTCATTATTTACTTACACTCATGTCATACCCTACCCAGCATATTATGTTCTTACTCCCCTTGAGATTTGTGTGGGGAACAGACCAAAATGTAAGTATTATTTTTAACATGACTTTTTGAAGAGAAAAAAATATATACAGAAGCTCGGACATTCTCGGACACTTCTACTTTAGTTTTTCATGGAAAAAGAAAACATGAGGATGAGTAAATGATGAATACATTTTCATTTTGAGGTTTGCTTCAAATAAGACTGCATGTGTACTGTGCCGAATTGTCAATTTAAATAATATTGATGGTGAAATACATTAACCATCTGTTACTTTGACATTAATTATAGGGGCAGTAAAGCAAGTATTGTAACAATACCACATCTGATGAATTACCACACATCTTAACACAGTATATTAATTTGATTAAGAATACTGAAATAGAGTTTTCCTGTTTTGATATCTACTGTTTGACTGCAAACTATATTTGGTATAGATATATATAGTATCTCACAAAAGTGAGTACACCCCTCAAATTTCAGCAGACATTTTAGTATATCTACTCAAGGGACAATACTATAGAAATGAAACTTGGATATATTTTAGAGTAGTCATTGTGCTGCTTGTAGAGCAGTATATATTTACTGTCGTCTGAAAATAACTCAACATACAGCCATTGTCAAAATAGCTGGCAACAAAAGTGACAACACCCTAAGTGAACATGTCAAAACTGTGTCCAAAGTGTCAATATTTTGTGTGAGCACCATTGTTATCTAGCACTGCCTTAATCCTCCTGGCCATGGAGTTCACCAAAGTTCACGGGTTGTTGCTGGGATCCTCTTCCACTCCTCTATAATGACATCACAGAGCTGCTGGATGTTAGACACATGGCACTTCTCCACCTTCCGCTTGAGGATGACCCACAGGTGCTCAATAGGGTTCAGGTCTGAAGATATACTTGGCCACTCCATCACCTTCAGCTTCTTCAGCAAGGCAGTCGTCATCTTGACGGTGTGTTTTGGGTCATTATCATGCCATTCAGCCCAGTTTCTGAATGGAGGGCATCATGTTCTGCTTCAGAATGTCGCAGTACATGTTGGAATCCATGTTTCCCTCAATGAAGTGCATCTCCCCAGTACCAGCAGCACTCGTGCAGCCCCAGGCCATGATGCTACCACCACCATGCTTCACTGTAGGCAAAACACAATTTTCTTGGTACTCCTCACCAGGGCATCGCCACACATTCTGGACACCATCTGAGCCAGACAAGTTTATCTTAGTCTCATCAGGCCAGGACAGGACATGGTTCCAGTAATACATGCTCTTGGACAGGTTGCTTTCAGCAAACTGTTTGCGGGCTTTCTTATGAGCCAGCTTCAGAAGAGGCTTCCTTCTGGGACGATGGACATGCAAACCAACTTGTTGCAGTGTGTGGCGTACGGTCTGAGCACTAACAAGCTGACCTTCCGCTTCGCAATCTCTAAAGCAATGTGGCAGCACTCATACGTCTGTTTTTTGAAACCAGCTTCTGCACCTGATGCACAGCACGAGGACTCAACTTCTTTGATTGGCCCTTGTGTGGCCTGTTCCGAGTGGAACCCGTCTTGGAAAATCTCTGTATGACCCTGGCCTGTACTGTAACTCAGTTTCAGGGTGTTACCAATCTTCTTATAGCCTAGGCCATCTTTGTGGAGAGCAACAATTCTAATTCTCAAATCTTTAGAGAGNCCGGTATTCCCAAGGATATAGGCCAAAAAAACCTTTTTTTTTTTTTTTTTTCTAGAGTTTCATCCGGCTTGATCTCCATCATAACGAGGGACAATTTATTAGTTAAGAAGGGCAAGGATGTTTCCGAATCAAATTCACCTTGTCTGTCAATGATGACAGAAACAGTGATTTGGCATTAGCTTGCTATATAGAATTTAAAGAGGATGATACAAATGTGAATGCGGTCCAGTTGAGTTTAGCCAAATGTGACTTCATCTGCATGTCTGGAGGAATTAAATCCAACACAATATATGTTGTGATACATGCCTAAGTAATGGTCTTGGAAAAACATGTTATGATGTTTGTATACATACTGTAAATTTTTTGTGCCACAATCTATTCTGTATATAGATGTCCATTTGAAATTTTCAAAGAAATTTTTTTACTATGATTTTTGAAAATGTGACTTGGAAAGTCATGTTTATGCCAAAATGTTTTGGAAAGGAAATTGGGAAAAATATGAGACATTGTCTGAAGGCTAAAAGAATCATGCCATGTGAATTTATTCCTGTTATTCCTTGATACATTTATGATTATAAACAACATCTGCGTTCCAGATGATGTTGCAATTCTTGAAATCATAGGTCAGTTTGAGATAAAGAGCTGTGGCTGGTTGCTCCAGCTGTGCGTAAGTTACAACTTAGCCTAGTTTTGATGTAAATGTGCACTAAGTTACAATTACGCACTACTAATTATTTTTGCGTTACATCTATAGAGATCAGTGGTTGCACAATTAAACGGATAAACTAAATATTTACGGAAGCCTCCAATCAGGAGTAACGGTTGGAATAAAATGGCAGACAGACTGAACTGCATCAATAAGCTCTTGTATTACTTGATAGACTTCAAATCTTTAGACATATATGATAATGCTGACATTTACACTCGCTTACATTTTAAGAGAGAAAACATTATGTGAATAGATTACTTTGTACACAAGTACTCTTCAACACAAGTAAACACAAGCTCTTCTTTATCAGTAAAATGGATAGCTGGAAAATTTAGTCAGTGGCAGGGAAATAGTAAAGTAGATTTTAAGTAAATTCCTTTAGCCCTGAACAAAAAAATTCACAAACTCAGAATTTGGAACATATCTGCTTTCTTTAAAAATCAATATTTTCAAACAATGTAAGTTTATAAGACAGTATGTAAAACTATGTGAATCTTTTTTTATTTAAAATGCTACTCAATCAAAAGAGTAAACACAACTACAAGCCAAGTATATTTAAAATACTTAATTATACTTTTAAGTATATCTCGATCAAAAGATTCAGTACATGTATAGTTCAAAAATATCATACCTTTCTGTCAGTATAAGTCAAGTATACTTAGTGCAATTTTAAGCATATTTCTGAGAATTACATAAAAAGTAGACTTTTAGTTTAAAATAATTATAAAGTAAAAAAATTAACTATACTAATAGCACACTTGAATAAACGTCTTTTTCGTAAGGGAATACATGAACTCTACGACTCTGAAAAAGCTACAAAAGTGAGGCAGTTGGCAGAGGGTACTTTTATTGCACTTACTGGAGACCACTGGACATCAGTAGATAACTCATGAAACCCCCGTTTCCTAAAGGAGGAACGGAGACGTCATGTCGAACTGGCGTCATGGGGTCTTGTCTGGGAGCCCAATCACCTCCAAGTGGTAACTAAACGAACCAAGGAACATTGGCCAGTGAGATTTGCATCCCGAGTTCACCCACCCAGACATACGAGTATAAATATGACTGGCATTACTCACTTCATTCGTGTTTTGCTGAGGAGCCGAGACAGGGTTCAGGGTTGTAGCAGGGGGTACTTAATGTCTCTGTTTCCTCATACCCAGCGCCCCAAGTAAGCCAGAGGAGAAGACCTCCATACCAAACGGGATGGAAGGGACTGGGCTTACTCTTGAGACGGTCGTAACTGCTGTTCCTTTATTGTGACATTTCACGGGGAAGAGTGCTTCGATCTCAGGGTTCACTGAGTGGGAAAGCAAGTAGGCGCTCATATCACCCTGTTAGAGGGTAATGGCTAGGGGTGGGGGAAAAAATCGATTCTTAGATGCATCGCGATGTGGACGTGGACAATTCTGAATCGATTCACAAATGTCAAAAATCGATTTTCTACAAAAAATATATATATATTTTTTCTAATAACGTAATATTGACGGAACGCAAAAGGCGGAACTCTAAAGCGGACAGTGCCATGCGCGGACAGTCTGTGGCGTGCAAATAACAGAGATGCATGATGGCTGAGCGCCAAATTCGAACGGCACCCTCTTCGTTAAAAGCTAACATATGGAAAATTGGCAATTTCATTGTGACCTATTTAGTATTTTTTGTTTGAGAGCTGCTTTCTGTATTGTTTAGTTTTCACATCAATATGCTGTAAACCGATCTGTTATACGTACGTTATACTGCCCTCTATAGTCACAGTATGTATCAGTGCAATCCCAGTCACAAAAAGTTAAATTTTGACTGTGCTCTCTGCAGATGTTCAATCACTTTTTTTGTATAAGCTGTTTTTGATTGTGGTATACAGCAAACATTTCAAGTCATAACTCTTTATTATTTAGTTGTGTATAAGAGTGGCTTTGTATGATACTAATTATTCAGAATAAGTTCACAAGCATTCTGTTTGCATGAGAGCTGCTGGTACATAATTCTATATTTTTGAACGAAAACTCTTTGTGATTTTGCTACAGCAAAATGTTTTTTTTGTTTTTGGCTGAAGGATTATATTGCTCATTGGAAATAACAAGAGGATGTTGGTTAGAAGTCTATTATTAAATGCTAGAGATTCAGAATATGCTGAAGTTTGTATTAATTTACTACAAGTATGCTGCTAGTGCAGGCACACATTTATTTTCCTGTTGGTTCTTTGCAATGTTGGGACATCTGTTGGCAAATGTAACCTTACAATTGACTTGCCAAATCACTTCCATTTGTTTTATTAATAAAATGAATATAGGAAGTATTGAAGTAAATTCTTTATGGGTCATCATAAATACTTTGCTTTAAATGTACCAAGTAGTAAAAAAAGAAAAAAAAAGAAACCGGCTCTACTTGGAGACTGTAGATGACGTGAGACAGGCCCAAACTCAGGGCAGTCAGGAGCACTGTCTTTAGAGACAGTTTTTTTTTTAGCTTGACTGACTCCAGCGGCTTGAAGGGAGCTCTCTGTAGACCAGAAAGAACCACAGAGAGTTGCCAGGAGGGGATGAGGCACTGTCTGGGAGTATTTAACTCTCAGGGACCTAATGACCAACAGCAACGTGTGCTGTGTGCTGTGTGCTGTGATGGCGGCAACATACACCTCAAGGTGGAGGGGGACAGCCTTCGATCCAAGCCATCTTGAAGGAAGGAAAGGACAGAGCTGATTGGGCATACTCCATATCCGGGGGTCTTCCCGAAAGAAAACCACTCCGCGAACAGACTCCACTTCAAAGCGTAAGAACACCTGGTAGAGGGGGCTCTAGCTTAAGTGATAGTGTCTACCACTGCCGGTGGTAGGCTACTTAAGGTCTCCAAGTCCCGTCCAGAGACCACGCGTGGAGGTTCCAGAGGTCTGGACGTGGGTGCCATATGGTGCCCCGTCCCTGAGAAAGCAGGTCCATCCTCAGGGGAATGCGCCAGGGAGGGACTGTCGCGAGGAGCGTCAGTTCTGGGAACCAGGTCCGGTTGGGCCAGTAAGGTGCAACTAACAAGACCTGCTCCTCGTCCTGCCTGACCTTGCACAGTGTCTGTGCGGCAGGCTCACTGGGGAAACGTATATTTGCGTAGACCCCAGGGCCAGCTGTGTGCCAGATCATCCGTGCCGAGGGTCCCCTTGGTCAGGGAATAGAACAACCGGCAGTGGAAGGACTCCTGGGAGGCCCGCGATCGACTCCAGATCAGCTGGAACCTGAATGGGGTGCCACGACTTGAGCCGCTGCTGATTCCAGAGGAGAAGATGGCAGGTGAATTGTGACATGTGAGATGAGCGTACTCCACCTTGATGGTGATGTACGCAACAGTCACAGTGTTGTCTGTGCGAATCAACACGTGCTTGCCCTGAAGCAAAGGTCGAAACTGGCACAAGGCACACAGCATAACCATGTGTGATAACCACACAGAGCGTGCCATGGTGCCATGCCCATCTCGGGACACGGCCTTGTAGCCAGTGCTGAAGAAGTCTCATATGAAGCAATCTGCGCAGCGTTACAACGGCTGCGGATACCATATGCCCCATGAGCCTCTGAAAATATTTCAGTGGGGCTGCTGTCTTCTGTATTCAGAATGTGCGCTCATGGGTGAGACGCACTGTCATAATGACTTCTGACCAACACCTGACCGAGAAAAGAGATACTCTTCATGGGTAAGAGCTTGCTCTTTTCCCAGTTGACCCAAAGCCCCAGATGGCTGAGGTTCCTGAACAGCAGGTCCCTGTGTTCGAATAATTGATCCAGAGAATGAGCTAGAATGAGCCAGTTGTCAAGATGGTTGAGGATGTGAATGCACACCTCTCAGAGCGGGGTTAGGGCAGCCTCCGTGACTTTGATAAAGAAGGGAGACAGGAACAACTTAAAGGGGAGGACCTTGTATGAGCTGCAAAGCAATTAAAATGGCTGTTTTCAGAGTTAAGAACTCCTATAAGCAATTAAAATTGCTGTTTGCTCTTTTTCTGCTTTCAGAGATATACTCTTTCTTGAAGATAGACTGGAATGAGCGATCACTGTACAACCGCTCGGCTCCAAAGCAGAATATGAATGAAGTGAATAATGCCGGTCAAATAATACCCATATGTCAGGGTGTGTGTGACTCGGCATGCAAATATCATTGGCCAATGTTCATTGGCTCGTTTAGTTAACACTTGGAGGTGATTGGGCTCCCAGACGAGAACCCATGATGTCAGTCCGAAGTAACGTTGAACGTGACTGACTGAATGGGAACTATAACTAGTGTCACAGCACACCTAATCGATGACAACTGGCAGCTGCACTCATTCCCTTTAGGTGTGATATTTCACCGCTGGAAAGATGATGTGTATTTAAATTGGGTCATTTATGTAGTAGAAATGCTAAATTATTTTAGAAGTTGGTGCCTTCTCGACTGAGAAAAGCCAGAAAATGTATTTTTGGCTCATGTGGATGAAAGACAACAACTCCCAAAATGCACTTGCTTCGCTGCCCTATGAGGCCACTCCCAAGCCACGCCTACCGGTTACAGAGGGCAATATCGGAAGAAATTATACAACTAGGCTACTAGTTGACTCGAAACTGAAAAGTCGCTGTTTTAGCGTGGGATCCCACCTCCTATGGGCGGGTTGAAAACATGAGGAACTAGCTCCTACTACTGGCTGTAGTCTCTAGTCTAAAAATTACGAAACAATGTTTTTTTTCCAGACACACAGTACAGAAATCTCTTATCTCAGGGGGACATGAGGGAGGGAAGCACGGTCATTGCACTACACGCCATGGCGACCCTTCAAGTGTTCCAGGCTAAGCTCCTCCGCGCTATGGCCCTGATCCGGACGCTTTCAAAGACCTCAGAAGTGCTACAGACTTGGCGCTACGGGCAACAAAGACCACTGCTCGGGCCATCGGCCGCAACATGGCCAGCCTAGTAGTATTGGAGCGCCACTTATGGCTGAATTTGACTGAGATCAGGGACGCAGATAAGACCGCCTTCCTCGACTCACCGGTCTCCACAACTGGTCTCTTCGGCCCATCAGTCAGCGGCTTCACAGAGCGCTTCACCGAAGCCCAAAAGGCTTCCAGTGCTGTGAAGCACTTCCTCCCGAAGCACTCCAGTTGGCCAAAGAGTATAGAAGCCCAAGAGGCGAAACTCAATAGAACGCTCCATAGCAACAGTTGCCCCCATGACGTGACGGCGCGTCCGCCATTATGGACTGAAAACTGAAGGAAAACGCCGAAAAATAATGGGAGTCAATGGCACTGAACCAACTTAACATAACAAAAACTTAACATAACTTAATTTTTTCTGGCCGTCATATCTAAATATGAAAACAATTTAAAATACATTAATGAGGACGTTAAATGACGAAAATGTTACGTTTATGTGTTGGTTATGCATGGCCTAATTACCCTTAGGAAAATAGTATTTTGGGACAAAATAATATATAGAAGGACTATAAGACTACTATAGAAATACTATAGCGGGTCGTATTCCTATAAGATTACTATAATATTTTGTCCCAAAATACTATAAGATTCCTATAGTACTTTTTCGTAAGGGTATGTCCCCCATCGAATCGGCTTCATTAGCCTACCACTTACGGTTTGCAAAGATACAATTATAAAATTACTGCAAACCTTTAATCTATCAATATTTATGTTCTATTATGCATTTTCCTTGTTATATGAATAACAGAAATTCATGAAATAATATATAGGCAGACACACAGTAATAAGATATTTATTCAAATGTTGATTTTGAAATTAGTGAACATCACCATATATATGAGAAAAATAAAAAATAAAAAAAAATTATAAATGAACATTTCTAAAGACAGTTAATCTTTTACATAGAATATCACAAAAATATTAACAACTTGTTTTTTCAACATCTTCAGTGAAAGTGCACACAGTGAACGTTTCAATGGCAAGAATAAAAACAATCTGTGAATGTCCTATTACAGGCGGAAAGGTACAAAAAAGATGTGCAATCTAGCAAGTGCACACATGAACTATAAACAGTACTAAAATGGAAGTGGTGCCAAGATCTCAGTAATTAATCAGACACCACCATCTATTGTGTGTGCATTTGTGTATGAGACGGTTTTTTGTATTTTTTTCTTTTTGTGAGAGAAGAGGCATGATTTTGCCATTGACTGGCGCTAACGATTTCAGCAGCTTTCAGTCCATAATGGCGGACGCGCCTCCGCAGCGCCATCTACAGACTGTTACCCATAACACAACAGAGTTTCGCCTCTTGGGCTTCTATACTCTTTGGTTCGGCTTCACGGCGCCCCAGGAGCACGCCGCAGCCAGAAAAGACAGCACCGCAGGTTCATCAGCCCCGCCCAGCGGCTGAAACCAGCCAGCGTCTGAAGCCAGCGAAACGGACCCGTTCCCCAAGCGCCAGGGCCCCCGGCCGAAGCTCACGCTCGACCACGAGCCCAAAAAGCCATCCTAGCCGGCAGAAAGAGGAGTCTACAGTATGTCCCGCCGTGGCCGGACCAGCCCCAAAGACCGCTCAAGTGCTTCTCACAGCCCCCTCTTCAGCTGGAGCAGTATTAAATGCAGAACATGGGCCCGTCATCTGTCACGCACAAAGCACAAATCGAGCAAATTCTCTCACAACCCACGGCGGTTCGGGCCCCCAAGTCTGGGCGTTCCACCGTCAGATATGATTTTACCTCTGGCTCATCGGGCTCTGGCTTGGCAGGCCATCCCCGGAGTCTCAGACTGGGTGATGAACATTATAAAGCGCGGCTACTCGCTTCAGTTCGCCCGCAGACCACCTCGCTTTCGCGCTATTATTCAAACCACAGTAAGGAGCACCATAGCTCATGTCCTCCGCACCGAGGTTTCATGTCTGCTGGCGAAAGGGGCTATCGAGATAGTCCCCGCATCACAAAGCGAGTCAGGGTTTTACAGCCATTATTTTCTCGTTCCGAAGAAAGACGGCGGCTTGAGACTCATTTTAGATCTCAGACATCTGAACAAGGCCCTCATGTCACGGCCATTCAGAATGCCTTCAACCAGACACATCCTAGCGCAAATTCACCCAGGAGACTGGTTCTTTTCAGTGGATCTAAAAGACACTTACTTTCACATCCAAGTGAACCCCCACCACAGGCCATTCTTGAGATTCGCCTTCGAGGGGCAGACATATCGCACTGGCGCCTCGTACATTCACGAAGTGCATGGATGCAGCTCTCTCCCCCCTGAGACAGCGGGGGAATGCGCATTCTGAACTACCTCGACGACTGGCTCATACTGACTCAGTCAGAGTCCCATACTCACAAAACCTGGCTCCTCAGCCATCTAGAATGTATCGGGCTCAGGGTAAACTTTTCCAAGAGTATACTGTCTCCCAGCCAACGTATCACGTTCCTGGGTACAGTTCTCGACTCCGTACTTTGAGAGCATGGCCCACCACGGACAGGGCTCTGTCATTGAGCCTGTCAAAGAGGGCTCCTTTGTACCCCTCCGAACGTTTTTGGGCCTTATGGCTTCAGCATCATCAGTACTCCAACTAGGCCTACTGCGTATGCATCCTCTTCAGCTGTGGCTAGCACCTCAAGTACCACCCCATGCATGGCACTCGGGCCTTTTGAATATCAGGGTGGACCAGCGCTGTATCAGAGCTCTGGACCCCTGGAAAAATACCAGCTGGTACCAGCAGGGTGTGAGCATGGGTTTGGTCTCAGAGAGGAGGGTCATTTCGACAGACGCTTCCAAACTTGGTTGGGGAGCCCTGTACGAGGGCAGGCCTGCCTCCGGCCTCTGGTCGAGCTCGGAGAAACGCCTACACATCAACTGCCTCGAGATGAGAGCGTTTTTTCTAGCCCTAAAAACCTTCCTCCCATATCTGGCAGGACACCACGTCTTGGTCCGCACGGATAACATGTCAGTGGTCTCCTACATAAATCGCCAGGGCGGCCTCAGGTCCCGCAACCTGTTCGCCATAGCCACACAGCTACTGCTATAGGCTCAAACCAACCTGCGCTCACTCAGGGCAGCTCACGTGCCGGGCACGATGAACACAGGAGCAGACATGCTTTCTCGGGGCAATGTTCCCCCAGAAGAATGGTCACTCCACCCCCAGAGAAGGCTTAACCCGCCTCGGCCACCTTCAGTGCCGGCTTGGGACCTTATTCTGGTTCTACGGGCTCTTAAGGGACCCCCCTTTGAGCCACTTCAGTCGGCTGATCTAAGACCCCTCTCTCTTAAAACCGCTCTGCTGTTGGCACTGGCGTCAGTAAAAAGAGTGGGGGACTTACAAGCTCTCTCCACGAGCACTTCCTGTCTTGAGTTTGGACCTAACGACTCTAAAGTCTTCCTTAAGCCAAGACACGGATATGTACCAAAGGTGCTCTCAACACCGTTCAGAGCCCAGGTTATTTCGCTATCTGCCCTCCCAGTTTCGGGAGAAGATAGTGATGCTCACACGCTCTGCCCCATCAGAGCTCTGAGAAGATATTTGGAGCGTTCGGCCTCTTTCAGACAGTCTGATCAGCTCTTTATCTGTTTCGGGGGCCGCAACAAAGGGCTGCGGGTCACGAAACTCACGCTATCCAGATGGATAGTGGATGCTATTGCTCTGGCATACACCTCACTGGGCCTCCCGTGCCCCATAGGTGTAAGAGCTCACTCCACAAGAGGCATGGCCTCCTCTTGGGCGTGGTCCAGTGGAGTTCCTATTGAAGACATTTGTGCGGCGGCCGGCTGGTCCGCTCCGTCCACATTTGCAAGGTTTTATAACCTAGAGGTCCCTGCTCTGCAGGCACGAGTTCTCTCCATCTAGGCCCTGGCTCTATGGACCCAGGCCGGTGTGAAACTCAGACACACTGTTGTGACTTCATTCTCTATATGGATATAAATAATATTCTAGGTCCCTGGCTCTTTCGACCCACCCTATACATATTTCTGAGTGGCTTTGTGCTTCACTTTATACTTGCATATCATTTTAGACCCGACGCTCTGGTCTGTGATATTCAGACTACTCTGTCATAGTCCCGGGGCTCCCCGGATTCTCAGAGTAGTCGAGGGCGAATAGCACAACGTTTTAAATTGGGTTCCCACAGCGTTTGCAACGCAGTACGAGAGAACGTTCTCGTAAGGGAACGTACTTGGTTACTTACGTAACCTCGGTTCCCTAGGGATAAGGGAATGAGTACCGCGTTGCCTTGCCTTGCTATTTCGCTCATATCAGGTGTTTCGCTTCAGTCGATATAGACCTGTCATATGGCGAGTTTTCTCTGAATTTATACTCTCCTGTCACGTCCAAATTGGCGCGCTCGAGTCTGGGAGGGCGCCAGGCGCTCCCATTGGATCACGCGCACCTGCTCACTCGCCATAGGTTTGTGCAGTTGCCGCAGCACAGCCAATCAGCTCACTCGCGCGAGCTATGATGCTCTCGCTGTGCAGCTACAATACGTTTTAAAATAAAGGCTTCAATATTCTCGAGAAAAGGAGTTTTCCCACAGCGTTTGCAATGCAGTACTCGTTCCCTTCTCTCTAAGGGAACCGAGGTTACGTAAGTAACCAAATACGTTTTCATTTACTCAAATAGCTAGCGAAACCACAGTTAAAAGCCACAAGTTTTTCTTTCTTATAATCTTCATCTTAACTCCTTCGTCACCATTGCGTGGCTTCATTTGTCAGGTGGTTTGAGGCAAATCTTCTGCTAATATTAGTTTAATAATTGTTTCAGGGAGCAAGGAGCAGACAGCTCAATTTATTAAATTGCGGTCTGAAAATGACCATTTCTTTACAGGGGCGAAAAACTCCGCCAGCGTGGCTTGGAGGTAAAACAATGACCTATTTGTAATATTTGCACTAGTCTGTCTCACTTGTGTATTATAAGAAATATCACTCACCCTATAAAGCCCACAACAAAGAAAAGCAGTAGATAAAGCAATGGGGTTTCACTTTATGTGTTTTTGTAGTGCTGTCATGCAAGCTATGTCTACAAAGATTTTAACCAAATTTGAGTATCCAGAAATATGATTTCTGAAGTATTTTGTATGCATGTCTTGATGTGTCATATTTTGCATTAACAATTCACTTAAGATAGCACCCCTGTGTTAAGTACCCCTTTCTGCTTTTTTTAGAGCAATTCAGGAGAAAATGGGTCCCATATAGGCAAAAAAAAACAAAAAAAAAACATATATATATACATATACATATACATATACATATACATATACATATACATATACATATACATATACATATACATATACA
>FLSR01001174.1:15259-27384 GCA_900092035.1 Leuciscus waleckii
AGAGAGAGAGAGAGAGAGAGAGAGAGAGAGAGAGAGAGAGAGAGAGAGAGAGAGAGAGACCCCCAAAACTCACTAACAATAAGTACCAATTTAGACGACAGAAGGGTTATAATGCATTCAAATTTAACTCTCTTCTGTATTTGATTTAATGATATTATTTAATTGCCATGAAACGGAAGTTGTAATAGTCAGTTCTTCCCTATATTGCGACATATATATCCGAGTGAATCGGCCTCTCGAGATTTTAAATTGTAAAAAGCGTTCACATCTTCGTACGGCTCATAATTACATTCACTTATAACATAATTAAATAACTTGTAACAACTCAGAGTAGAACGTCACATGTTTTTTTTTCTCTCGAAATTTTGGTAATTATGGCATATGCACAACATAAGAAGAAATGTGGGCGGGGCTTGATTTTGAAATTGAATGGTTGTGGTTTGCTATTGGCTGACGTCATGTGAGTGACAGGTTGCCCCGCCCTCGTATTCAGAGAAGAGAAGTAGCTGCAGTTATTCTGATTCAAGATTACGAGGCTCATGAATTTAAACTAATAATGATGTACACTGATAAATCATTTATAATAAACACTGCGATATTCCATTAAAAAATTATATAGTCCATTTTATTTCATGGAGGATTTTTTTTTACAGTGTGTGATTTCTCATGATGGATCTTGTGACATCAGATTTAATACTGCTCTTAATTGATTCATCAAGTGCCTCTTCTCCATGTTAAATATATGTTTTCTTGTTCAGGTTTTGAGTCCTCTTCTTATCAACTCTTTTAGATCAGGACCAGTGTCTGCTTTCGCTCTAATGTAATGAATGAGCTCAGATGCACGTGACAGTGCTGCCACCATGTGGCCGCTGTTCATCATTACACCTGAACACTTCAGTCACGTGTGCACTGCATGAGAAAAACTCTCAACATGAAGATAATAATTGAGAAGTTACTGCATCTCACAGCACCATTAAAGCACAGACATTCATATATGAAAAATATTGTGTGTGTAAAGATGCACACCTTTCAAAAGTTTGGGGTTGGCAAGATTGTAAAATGTTTTGAAAGAAGTCTCTTCTGCTCACCAAGGCTGCATTTATATGAAAATAAAAAAATTAAAAATTAAAACAGTGAAATATTACTACAATTTAAAATTACTTTTCTATTGTAATATATTATAAAACTGTAATTTATTCGAGAATTTTTATAATTCATCTAGGCCTTTGTGTTATTTCAGCTGTAAAGTGTCTAAATGTTTTGCAACTATTGTTCTGACATGATCCCTGTATTTGTAAACAGTATCTTTATTCTTTACACATGTATGCCATGCGAACATTTCTGGATTTTTTTCTTGTTTTTAATCACACAGCTGTGCTAACACAAGTCTCATGCTAACACATATTAGCCTGTGTTAAAGTGGTGTGTCTGTACTGTATATGTTAATGTTTTAATTGAGCTCAAAGCGTTTATTCATATTTTAAAAGAAGAGTAAAAATTCCCAGTAAACAATTTTTGGTTCCCAGAACGTTCTCTTTAGGTTATACAAATAAAACCCCAAATAATAACCTGCAGGGAACGTTCTAATAACCTCTAGGGAATGTTCTGGGAACGTTCTCTTTAAGTTACAAAAAGAACCAATAGAGAACGTTCCCAAAATGGTTTGAAGACGGAGAGTAAATAATCCAATTACATATATCCTACTCTCATCTGACGGTGTGTTTACACTGAAGACTCGTTCATATGCGAGACGGGAGTGTGTGTGTGTCCTCTGGATCTGATGTGATTTACTTACAGATTCGAGATGAGATCATTTGAAGAAGCAGATGCTGTGAAATCAGTCAGTGTGTTATTATGCGTTCAGTAAAACCTCATCCAACATGATTTACTGTCTCCACAGTGAGAGACGATTGACCTTTAAACAACATGAAAGAACGACATTCATGTCACGTGACACAGAATCCTCAATGACAACGAGAGAGAGAGAGAAAACAAAACAAAGTTTATGGATGAGATCATGGGATTTGAGTTGGATTTGAGCGGCACATTGCTGGCCAAATACATATTAATTTCCCACTCAATTATGTCATATCCATTAAAAAATTATAATAGTCCATTTTGATTTCATGGAGGATTTTTTTTTACAGTGTGTGATTTCTCATGATGGATCTTGTGACATCAGATTTAATACTGCTCTTAATTGATTCATCAAGTGCCTCTTCTCCATGTTAAATATATGTTTTCTTGTTCAGGTTTTGAGTCCTCTTCTTATCAACTCTTTTAGATCAGGACCAGTGTCTGCTTTCGCTGTAATGTAATGAATGAGCTCAGATGCACGTGACAGTGCTGCCACCATGTGGCCGCTGTTCATCATTACACCTGAACACTTCAGTCACGTGTGCACTGCATGAGAAAAACTCTCAACATGAAGATAATAATTGAGAAGTTACTGCATCTCACAGCACCATTAAAGCACAGACATTCATATATGAAAAATATTGTGTGTGTAAAGATGCACACCTTTCAAAAGTTTGGGGTTGGCAAGATTGTAAAATGTTTTGAAAGAAGTCTCTTCTGCTCACCAAGGCTGCATTTATATGAAAATAAAAAAATTAAAAATTAAAACAGTGAAATATTACTACAATTTAAAATTACTTTTCTATTGTAATATATTATAAAACTGTAATTTATTCGAGAATTTTTATAATTCATCTAGGCCTTTGTGTTATTTCAGCTGTAAAGTGTCTAAATGTTTTGCAACTATTGTTCTGACATGATCCCTGTATTTGTAAACAGTATCTTTATTCTTTACACATGTATGCCATGCGAACATTTCTGGATTTTTTTCTTGTTTTTAATCACACAGCTGTGCTAACACAAGTCTCATGCTAACACATATTAGCCTGTGTTAAAGTGGTGTGTCTGTACTGTATATGTTAATGTTTTAATTGAGCTCAAAGCGTTTATTCATATTTTAAAAGAAGAGTAAAAATTCCCAGTAAACAATTTTTGGTTCCCAGAACGTTCTCTTTAGGTTATACAAATAAAACCCCAAATAATAACCTGCAGGGAACGTTCTAATAACCTCTAGGGAATGTTCTGGGAACGTTCTCTTTAAGTT
The DNA here is from genome assembly GCA_900092035.1 of Leuciscus waleckii. Classification (NCBI taxonomy): domain Eukaryota; kingdom Metazoa; phylum Chordata; class Actinopteri; order Cypriniformes; family Leuciscidae; genus Leuciscus; species Leuciscus waleckii. Next base: position 18,381 of record FLSR01001174.1, read on the forward strand.
ACAAAAAGAACCAATAGAGAACGTTCCCAAAATGGTTTGAAGACGGAGAGTAAATAATCCAATTACATATAGCCTACTCTCATCTGACGGTGTGTTTACACTGAAGACTCGTTCATATGCGAGACGCTTGTGTGTGTGTGTCCTCTGGATCTGATGTGATTTACTTACAGATTCGAGGTGAGATCATTTGAAGAAGCAGATGCTGTGAAATCAGTCAGTGTGTATTATGCGTTCAGTAAACCTCATCCAACATGATTTACTGTCTCCACAGTGAGAGACGATTGACCTTTAAACAACATGAAAGAGCGACATTCATGTCACGTGACACAGAATCCTCAATGACAACGAGAGAGAGAGAGAAAACAAAACAAAGTTTATGGATGGGATCATGGGATTTGAGTTGGATTTGAGCGGCACATTGCTGGCCAAATACATATTAATTTCCCACTCAATTATGTCATAATAATGAGAGTTAAAGGTGGGGTAGGCAAGTTTCGTGGAGGCTAGCAATAGCAGCTAGCTTTGAAAGAGCAAACAAAAGCGCCACAACAGACAGCGTTAAACTACCTCATGTCTCAAAAACACATAACATTAAAAATAATAATGAACATTAACAACTTACCTGTATCACCTGACTTCTGCAGATTCACTTAGGCATTAATAATGTTGCCATTGAAACACATATATTCGAGTTACGATCCACTCACTGGTTTCCATCCTATCCAAATTACAGTAGCTAGTTATGGTGTGAACGCAGTATAAACTCGTTGTTTTGGGTCAGGAGGAAGTGTAAAAGCTGGCTGGTGTTTCGGTTGCAGCGTTTGGTGACTGTTGTGGCTTTATAAGCCAGAGCAAGCTGGTGAAATGTTCTTCACTCATAGTTTGGAATAAACAATGTTCATTTCAAACTCTTTGTTGTCCATTTAATGAAATATAAATCTTAGAGTTTGACAGCATGTGTATCTAAAACCATATGTTCCCGCCACCTTTCCCTTCCTGACAGAAACCACAGTACGTTTATATATCATGTGATATTAACAGGTGACCACTTACACCACCGGCGCACACCGCCATCTAGTGGTTGAACAATCTCATACAACATTTGAAGTGGACCAAAAAAGTTAATGAAAGTTGTCCTAAGACAAGAACGAGTATTATTCAGAATTCATGTACAACTTTGATGAAAGGTTTTGATCCACTTCAAATGTTTACTACTGTATATAAAAATACATTTAGACCACTTAACATAGAGATTGCAATCAGGATGTAAAGAGACTTTCAACGAGCATAACAACAAATGTTTCTCGAACAAATCACTTAATATTTAGTGTTTGTTGGAAACATTTTGAGCGATAGTAATAGCGATGCTTGACCACTAATAAGTATGAGAAGAGTCAGACTTACCCATTAAAATACATAAATTATTATAATATTTTAAGAAGACATCAAAAACAATGAATATTTACATATATAGGCTATACATTTTTTTAAAACGTAAGTATTTTTCTAGTAGTTCATCTTAAAATAAGACACCAAAACACAGAAAATGTCCCTATTTATATATTTTTAATTATTGTAAAATTATGTATTAATTGTTATTTCTAGTACTTAATTATATCTTGTACTTAAAATAATATATCATAAACACAGATGTACCTATTTATACTGAAATATATAAAATGTTAAACAATTATGCATTTTTACAGCAGTACTTGATTTTAAAAGACACAAAAACATGTACCCATTTAAATAAAAATATATAAATTATTATAACATTATTAATTAAGACATCAAAATCACATAAAAAATATTCAACATAATATATAATTGTGTGCATTTATTCACATTAAATAATGTGGATTTACTTGGACGTGGTTCACAACACTGGATCCGTATGATGCTCCTGATGTGCTCCTGTCACGTACATATATGATGTTCACAAATATACATTTATGAAACATGACACATGAAAAAGACAAAAAAGGCCAAAGACAAAATGTTTATTCACTGCGACTGCAGCTCTTCCTGAAACACTGGCAGTGTCAAATAAGGCAAAGGGCTTATAGATCATATGGGTTTGTACAGTTTTGCACCAACAACAGTTATACATTCACCAGTTACTGTATGTGTGATATCATATAGATCTATATACATATTCTTAAAGAAGTGTGAGGGACGCAGGTGACAGAAGAAACACTCACGGTTATAAAGCTGATTCACTCTTTACTGTGAAACACACCATCACACGTCTTATATGACATAAATCTATTTCTGTGATCTCTAATAAAATAAAATAAAATAAAAATATATAATGCTCATCATATATAGCTCTTAAACTGTTTGCATTGGATAAATAAAATCTTTTCACTTCCATAGTCATTTTAATATGCTGTGTATGGAAATAAACTCACTTAGGTCACGTACAAGACATCAGCGTAGTGTTGGAAACACACACACACACACGCACACGCACACGCACGCACGCAAGCGCACGCGCACGCACGCACACACACACTCGCATTCTTGTGTTAGTCTAATAAACATCATTTTTAGGATCTAGTACACACACGTCGAGCGATTGTTTCACACACACACCCGATAGACAGTCAGTGACTTCAGAGATGAATTTGCACAAAAGCATCGATCACATCTAAAGCCATTTTACAAATACATAGAAAAATATAATCCTCTGAATGCCCTTTTTACAATTATAGATAAATTATAGATTTATCTGAAAATATCAGTGTAGTTAGTGGTGGAGGATTGAGTGTGTTCGCTAAAGGGAAGTGAGTGATCTTCTTAATATATATATATATAGTAGGGGAAAACTCTTGCTAAAATACCATGTCAGATGATACTGTATCATTAGTATATTCATGTACTATAGTACTTATATGGTAGGCTATACTTCAAAATATAACTTCATGGTAGTGTTAAAAAAACGTGGTATTACCATATACATACTATGGTATTTACAAAAAAAGTAAATGTAGTACTATGGTATTCTTCAAAGTAACATGGTACACGAGAAGCACTCCTACGTACCACTTACCATGGTATTACCATGTTATTTTATACATGTACTTTGCCATTGTAATATTCTTGGAAGTGCCATGAAATATTTATAATAGATGAAGTTTACTACCATGGTATATTTCAAAATACCATAGTATTACTTTGTGATACCCTCACTGCACCAAAGTGCACTACTTTTTTGTTGCAAAGAATACCTTGCTAACATAGTAATACCGTGGTATTTTTGTAAGAGGTGAATCTATAATAGGATCATTTCCTCTCACAAACGTTGCCCTTTTCTACATTTATGATGTAAATATACTGTAGTCTTATGGTCAATGAAGCAGAACAGGCGTGACACAACAATGCAACAAGTTTCTGTCCTAAACTGACATATTTGGTCAATTACTTGGTTTCTACTTGTGATGTCATGCTGGATAGCCCCGCCCACACTGACATCTCATTGGTCTAAAATCCCACTTCATTCACTACCATTCAAAAGTTTGGGGTTCAGGGAGATGTTTAATCAACAGTCATGTTCAGCGAGACTGCATTTATATGATCAAAAACACAGTAAAAACAGTGAAATATTATTTCAATTTAAAATAGCTCTTTTTTTTAAATGTAAATATATAATAAAATGTAATTTATTCCTGTGATCAAAGCTGAATTTTCAGCATCATTACTCCAGTCTTCAGTGTCACATGATCCTTTAGAAATCACTCTAATCAAAATCTTACTGACCCCAAAATTTTAAACGTTCTGTGCTTCTGTATATTAAACCGGTAACACTTTACAATAAGGTCTCATCAGTTAACGAACTAACAATGAGCAATACATTTGTTACAGTATTTATTAATCTTTGTTAATGTTAGTTAATACAAATACAGCTGTTCATTGTTAGTTCACAGTGCATTAACTAATGTTAACAAAGTAACAAACACAACCTTTGATTTTAATAACGTATTAGTAAATGTTGAAATTAATATCTAAGATTAATAAATGCTGTAGAAGTATTGTTCATTCTTAGTTCATGTTAACTAATGAACCTTATTGTAAAGTGTTACCATTAAACCTTGACAGTTCTGACTGGATTGATTTTTACTAAATGTACGCTGTCAGTTTGACAGTCACTTTTCAGTGGCATATAAAGAGCATTTTGTGCAATCACCATCTGAATCTCCAAGAGGACGAGACTGTGTAAGTGTGGATTAGTCTAAGTACTGTCCGAGCAGATCTTAGCATCGATTGGCTGACAGACACGGGGTAACCAAGCTTCAGTAGAGATCTTTATAGGGTTTAGAGTAGTTAAACATCAAGTAGTCCATGTAGTAGAAGTCATACGCTCGCTGGCGCTCCGAAGCGTTCAGCTGGGAAAAGTAATGCTGCGTGATCTGAGTGGAAGTTCTGGCCGCTTTGGGGTTCCCGTCTTTAAACGAGGGGTACGTCAGGTTCTCCGGGGCCCCGATCTTCCGTAAAACGAAGTTGGCGTCTTCTTCCAAGGTCTCGACTTTCCCGATGAAGTCGTAGTGCAGGTGGCAGGGGCTGCAGAGCTGGTTGGTGGCTTCCCAATGGATGTCCATTCCCACGGGACGGTGCACGTCCAGCAAGTAGTGGATGAACTCCCGAAAGGTCACGCCGCTTCCCGTCTTCAAAGCCGACTGCGATGCATTCACTCTGTATTTGGAGATGATGGGCTTCCCGAATACGGGATGGTAGTAGGAATTTGGGCTCTCGAATTTGTCCCTGAAGGCGGACACCAGACGCTCCATGGGCTCGCGTACGAACAGAACTTTAGTGTACGTTTCTAAACGCTTGCTGATTCCTTGCCGGTCGAAGCTGTCCAGGCGTTTCAGGTGATTGTCGTAGTGAACGGATACGTGGTTTATATCCCGCGTGGAGTTAGCGACTCCGGCTAGCACCATCAGGACCCTCTTCCAGTTGGAGCATCCGGCTTTCGGGACCTCGCAGTACAGGAGTTTATGTCTGTCCTCCACGTAAATACGTGACACGTGGTGTGGCGTAATGGTCCGAGAGATATTACTCCGATACTTCCCGCAGACCTCGCGTACGATCCGGCGACGGGACTCCTGAACGTCAGAGAGACGCCGCGAGATCTCCGAGTGCGACGATGAAGACGATGATGAGGAGGAGTTTGTGTGCTGCACTGGACTGGTCTTCAGAAGTTTCCGGTGGCGTTTAGTGACCTGTTGGGAGCCCGGGTCGTGCTCCCGGGATCCCGGTGTGGGGGCTTGGCGTTTCCACTGGGAGTCTGGGAGCTGCATGGGAGAGATGGGGTCGACGTCGCCCTCTTCTGAACGCTGGTGGACTCTCACGATCTCACTGAACTGACCACACTGCTCCTTCAAACACACACAAGACAAACCTATGAGCAAACTGATATTAGGAGACAGGAATGTATTCATTCTGTTATATTTCACTCCAAAAAGAAGAAAAATCCCCCAAATTCCCCATTTTAATGTGAAGGAAATTATATATATACAGGGCTCTCAAGTCTCACGCATTGGGCGTGAGACACACGCAATTCAACCAGTTCACACGCTCACACGCCACACCGTGTATTTCTCACGCTGAAAAGGCAATGCCAACCAAGTTGTCCTGCGAGCTTTATATATAACGTTGTATACGAGGCGCAGGCACACAAAGTGAAGTTTCCTGCCACCAGCACGTATCTCGGCCGATCTCGGCCAGATTGCGTTCATTACAAGGCAACACAGATGCGCGAACACACGGAAGTTGACGGAACATTCTCGGCCACACTTGAGAGCCCTGTATATATACTGTATGTTATGTACACACACACACACACACACACACACACACACACACACACACACACACTCTCTCTCTCTCTCTCTCTCTCTCACACACACACACACACACACTAATACATAAACGCACACTCACACACACATATATGTATACGTATATAAATACATTTACAATCATTCACAACTGATAGTGTCATATTCCTTTCAGTCAGAAAGTGCACATTATCATAATAAATAAAAAGATAATAAATCAATAACTAAACAATGCAAAATAAAAACCCTATATTGAAAGGCACATTATAAACTGATGCCACTCATTTCAAATGACCATGTAGTTGAATGTGTCTGACCGATCTTCAATGTATCTTCAGTCTCAGAGTTCAGGTTGAGTTTGTGACTCTCCACCACCAGATGGCGCCATTAATCCGTTTCTGATCCTCCTGTGTGAGTGGGTCTCATTCCAGCTCATCTGTGCTAGTCTGTGGCTCATTATCAACATTCTAATCCACTAATTGACGAGGATTTTAGCTTAATTCTCTACGTCACCTGATTTCCAAAAACACGCCGTCTGTGGCAAATATCAATTTAACTTCTCATTTTAATTAAGGTGCAATAAAGTCAATGAATTGAATAATCATAAATCCAGTATTAACGAGGTGATTAGTTCATGATGAAGTAAGGGTTCGTTTGATTAGTGACGGCAGACTACAGCCTCTTCCCCCGGGACAATACAGTGTGTTTAATACAAACAGATGAAGATCAGTTTATGGATGAAGACATGATCTCACCTGTCTGGACTGAGTGGTGCTCCTGAACTTCACACCTGAAAGGACAGAAACACAGACAGATCAGCTGTGCATGCAAAGACTAGAAAAATAAAGACAATATTTGATAAGCATAATGGATTCTGCACATAAAAAACACCCACATTCTAAACCGGTTCAACTCTAAAATGCATCTCAAGAGCATCCAGAACACTACATCTCTCATCTGAGTGTGTGTGTTTGTGTGTGTGTGCAAAATCACAAACATAAAGGCCACATGCTGCGTCTTTCACATTCCATTTAAACAATCTCAAGAATTCTGAATCACTCATTCTGTAATTATGGAGTGAATAAGAAACATTCACTAATCACTGCTTTCCATGTGTAACCATGTGACCAAACATGTAATCGAGAAGCACACACACACACACACACACACACACACACACACACACACACACACACACACACACACACACACACACACACACACACACATGGCATACAATATATGGAGACAGATGCATATTATAAACATTACAATCTAAAGAGTTATTTTCACATCTTAAAGTGCCCCTATATGCACTTTTAAAGGTTTTTAGTTTTGGAGTCTCCAACAATATGTTTACATGCATGTAAGGTCAAAAAACACTTTGATTTTCTCATAATCCTCCATCCATTACAGCATCAGCTCTTTTCTCTCAGTGTCTGAAACGCTTCCATCAAGGATTCAGTCTCTCTAAGCTCCACCTCTCTGAGAGCTGCTCTGCTCTGATTGGTCAGAGGTTGTTTGTGAGTGAACGCTCCAGCTGTACGACTGTAAACTAATGTTCCTGTCAGAAGTGAGCCACGGGTTAAAGAAATTACACCACGCAGACAAACTTAAACAGAGCTGTTAATTGGCAAGCAGTTGATTAAAATGCTCAGAGCTCTTGACCTGTTGTGACTCCCTCACAGACGCTTCTGGAAACGACTGAACACACTGAACACAACACACACACCTGAATGACACGTGCGTCTCTTTAACACGCGACATCTTGTCAGTTCACATGCATGCTGGGAAGGATGATGCGCTTGATTTACACCTGAGATCTTCATATCTTCTGACTGAAGGGCAGGGATTTTAACCTCGTTTCAGAGCATTACTGATGCATACTATGTTAAAGCTCTGCTTAATAACACCAAGTCATCCGCTTCTGACTTCAGAAGGAAACTAGATCGGCACATTTTTATGCACAAAACTCAGTGTGTTGCTATGGATTTGCACAGTATTTTTTAGCACGTTGCATGTTGTTACTTACTAGTCCCTCCTTCAAGGCCAATTTGAAATGCATAAATCTGAATATCATAAAACTGATCATTTGCAATTAACAGCAATATAGGCAATTAAAGTGAGTTAGGGGTTTGCTCTAAACCCAGACACGATGCATGAGCAATATTAATAGTGATGCTTGGTTTAGCAAAGAGACAAAATCCATGAATGCATACATATTAGCAAAATATATTCAAACACATGCACATATGCACTATTTCTCCGTATGTACAGTATAGTATATGCACATTTCTGAAATATCTAGATGACCTACTACATGACTGCCAAAATATGCAGAATACAAGTAGCTTATTCTACTCTATCCCACAATGCAATGCACTCGATGTAACCTTCCAACTGGATTCAACTTTAATTGAAAAATCGAAATAAATGTTTTTATAGCCAAGATGATAACTAGACATTATTGAGCATTCCTCTGTTTAAAATGCAATTTTATTATACATACTGCAGTGTTATTTTAGTATTATTTATATACTATTATAATATTTTGAATTAGCTTGTATTTCAATATTTTTCAGTTTTCATCTTAATTTTATTTTGTTTCAGTATTTTTTTGTGCTGTTGTTATTTTTATATATTTCTATTTAGCTTTAATTTATTTTTAAGTTTTAATTTGTATAATTTTGGTATTATTAATGTACTACTATAGTATTTATTAATATTTAATAAAAAAAATGTAATTGTATGTTAAATGAATGTTATGTATAATTTTAATTATATGTTACAATACTAGTATGCAAAGATACACACTTCAGCTTTAAATTATGTTCAAAGAAGCAGGTTTACACCATCATCTGACAGGTCAGGATCAGGCCTGATTACCTCTCAAAGGCAGATCAACAATCCAGACTTACACACACACACACACACACACACACACACACACGCTGGTGTCTGGAGAAGCGAGGCAGAATTCAGATCTCGGTGTGTGTGGCACTCTCAGAAAAACACCCAGAGCTCAACAACACTGCGATATTATAACACAGCTTCCCTCTCCAGCACCACAGGCTTTCCCATTCGTTTCATTAGGCCGCTCACACACACACACACACACACACACACACACACACACACACACACACACACACACACACACACAG
>FLSR01001174.1:29241-44942 GCA_900092035.1 Leuciscus waleckii
GTGCTCTGATTGGTCGCTGGAGCAGTGTGTTGTGATGGTCGAGCGTTTCTAGTGTGTTTAGGAAATGTCCCGCCCCTTTCCATAACCGCCAGTTTAACACACTACTAACTAACTCAACCAGGCCCCGCCCCTTTATTCTGCGCATTAACTATTTAAATGAGGAATATTGTGACGTGTTCGTTCCCTGAAGAAACTCAAGCGTTTCAGGGAGTTTAGAAACACTTACACTAATATAGAGAATAACTGGAGCTTTGCAGAGCTTTTTTCATGCTCAAACAGCAACATTACACACTAAAGAGAGTTGAACATGGAAAAAGCTTAAAGGGGACGTATCATGAGAATCTTATTATAATATTACCGGCCCATAATCTGCATGTTTACACACACGGTGACGCCATTTGGTTTCACAAGCGACAACAGTGACCAGTTCTAACAGTGAAACCAGTTCTAACAGTGAAACCAGTTCTAAGAACTATGGCAAAAGTTTCAGCAAAGCCTGAAACTGTTGTGTGGTTGAGCACAGACGAGCACTGAACACTATTGACCAGAACATGTCACAGCTGTCTAATAAAGACCTGCAGGGAACTATGTCAACTTGTGTAAAAGTTAAACATGACGGTCCATGAAACCCTAACTCCACAACAACTACAGAAATGTCTCCATTAAAGGTATAGTGGAGGATCTTTCCAAATTTTAGATAAGACCCGCCCTCTCCACTTTTTGAAAAGTTTGATTGATTCACCAGAATGATTGACAATTAGGAGGACCAATAGTATAGGTTACCCACCAGGAAGTAAAACATCCTCCGCTATACCTTTAACCATTCAGAAAAGTTCAGGTGCGTGAATCTAAAAGTTCCTGAGTCTCTCCGTAAGGCTGCACTCGCTACTGGTTATTTCTGAGTGAGATTATTACTGTGTTTCGTTATTGAAGCTTGTGTAAAGGCTCCGCCCTCTTCTAAATGGAGGCGGAGCAGCAGCTCATTTGCATTTAAAGGGACAAACACAAAAACTGCTATTTTGAGCTGAAATTTCACAGCACATTCTGAGGACACCAAGATTTATATTACATCTTGTGAAAAGGGACATAATATGTCACCTTTAAGGTCCTCTTTAAGTAATTAAATAGGACTTCTTGTTTATTTCATATCGACTTTAAGGACAGAAACATCAGCTGACTTGTCAGTGAAACCAGTTCTAACAGTGAAACCAGTTCTAACAGTGAAACCCAGTTCTAACAGTGAAACCAGTTCTAAGAGTGAAACCAGTTCTAACAGTGAAACCAGTTCTAACAGTGAAACCAGTTCTAACAACAATGGCAAAAGTTCCAGCAAAGCCTGAAACTGTTGTGTGGTTGAGCACAGACGAGCACTGAACACTATTGACCAGAACATGTCACAGCTGTCTAATAAAGACCTCAGGGAACTATGTCCACTTGTGTAAAAGTTAAACATGACGGTCCATGAAACCCTAACTCCAGAACAACTACATAAATGTCTCCATTAACCATTCAGAAACGTTCAGGTGCGTGCATCTAAAAGTGAACCTCTTCCTGAGTCTCTCCGTAAGGCTGCACTCACTACTGGTTATTTCTGAGTGATATTATTACTGTGTTTCGTTATTGAACTCGTGTAAAGGCTCCGCCCTCTTCTGAATGGAGGCGGAGCAGCAGCTAATTTGCATTTAAAGGGACAAACACAAAAACTGCTATTTTGAGTTTGAAATTTCACAGACAAATTCTGAGGACACCATAGATGTATATTACATATTGTGAAAAGGGGCTTAATATGTCACCTTTAAGGTCCTCTTTAAGTAATTAAATAGGACTTCTTGTTTATTTCATATCGACTTTAAGGACAGAAACATCAGCTGACTTGTGCTTTAAGTGTGTGTGTGTGGAGGTGATTTCTGCTGAAAGACTCCTGGGCAGTGTGTATCCAGGAGTATCTGTGCCTCAGCGCTGACGGGTTTGATGGTGTGTGAAAAGCAGGTCTCACGGAGGCTGTTGATCTGTGTGTGAGAGAGAGATGCTGTCAGAGAGACAGAGAGAGCAGGCCTTGTTCAGGAGGAAGTCTGTCTTTCAGGATGAGGTTGGCGGAGTGGCTGTTGTTTTGTGTTTTTGATAAAGATAGTGAATCACAGCTCCCACTCAACACAGACAAAAGACACAAATCCATTTAAGCGGCTGAGATGCTGCGGTTGGCTAGTTTGACACTGTGTGCTGTATTTCTGAAGAACACACACACACGCATGCACGCACACACACACACACACACACACACACACACACACACACACACACACACACATACAGTATTCTATCCCCCTACGGCCTACACTAACCCACAAATTAACACTCCGAGAAAGTAAAGATAACATTTTCAGGAACATTATGGTAACCTCCTTACAACGTTACTTGCATTAAAGATCAAATTTATTTGAATATGTTCATTGACGTTCACTTATAATGTTAATAACGTTTTTTGCACAAATATAAAACAAATATATACGCGGAAAAACGCAATCCTCATTCTGAGCCTCTGTCTGAAATGATCAGTTTTTAAGGCGCCGCTCCTTTAAGACTTGTCAGTAAATGCCCACTGTTATGATTGGCTAAAGTCGTTGCATAGGAAAGTACGTTCTATTGCAGAGTAAGTGTTTTGAACACATTATCCATATAAAACCGCTATTTACAGACAAAAGCATTATGAAATCATTTACTTATGGTTTATGATGTTGCTGCTGTCAGATCAATATAGTTCACTGCTTGTAACAGGTTCTGTGACACTTGGCCTAGTTAAATGGTCAAATATTACAGCTTCATCTGTCAACAAAAGCTTCTTTGTGAACTCTCCATTACACTGTGCCTCGCTGACAAAACAATCTGCCGTCAAATGCTCGGAACAAACATATAATCCTCCGACGGGATCCGGGATGCCATTAAAATAAACCAACGACTTGTTCTTGACACTGGGATCCTTCTGACGTCTCTACAGAAATGAGAAAATTAGCTGTTTAAACCAATCGCGTCAAAGCAAACGTTCCTTCACGCTTCCATTTACTTTTCCATTTGTCCTGTTGTTGACAGACTCAAGTGCCTGGAGTACGTCAGAAACTGAACGTGTATCTGTATACTGTACCAGTGTAGACAGCATCAGTGATTATAATGGCTTATTTAGCCAATAAATTTTATTTAGCCAATATATTTATTATAGCTTTTCCATTTGTCCTGTTGTTGACAGACTCAAGTGCCTGGAGTACGTCAGAAACTGAACGTGTATCTATATATAAGTGTAGACAGCATCAGTGATTATAATGAGTTATATTTGCTTTTGACGCGACACATCCAGTGAAGGCAAATGACAAACGTTAAGTGACTAAAAGCCAGTGGGCGGGGCATACGGTGCGATGATGTATAACTATTCGTCGATTTGTTGCTCTGGAGGCAGTCATATGCAAATGTATTTGACCATGTGACGTCACAAATCCCACAATATCCAAAAGAGCGGCTTTTTGAACTTGATTAAATAAATGCTTTAAGGAGGTCAGGATGTTTTAATGGTACGGAGACCTCTTATATGTCAAAAGATCAAGGCTAATTTGATTTCTCATGTCATGGTCCCTTTAAGAAAACTGGACATTTAAATGTTACAATGCCCAAATATAATATGTGTTAACACTTTAGAATAAGGTTTCATTGGTTATGCTTAGTTCACCACTTTAGTTAACATGAACTAAGAATGAACAATCCTTCCACTGCATTTAGTTATCTTAATCATGTTCATTTCACATTTACTAATACATTATTAAAATCAAAGGTTGTATTTGTTAACATTAGTTAATGCACTGTGAACTAACATGAACAAACAATGAACAGCTTTACCTAACATTAACAAAGGTTAATAAATACTGCAATAAATGTATTGTTCATGGTTAGTTCATGTTAGTTAATACATTAACTAATGTTAACAAAAGAAACCTTATTGTAAAGTGTAACCGAATATTTGACTAATGAACTTAAGTTTGTTAGCTGGACGTCACCCTTAAACTTCTCTCTGAACTGAAATGAATTAATTTGCATCCCGCACACGAACACACACTCTCAGATTGTCCTCTCTCCTCCCACCGGTCGGAGCCGACGCCCTCAAAGGGCAGAGCAGCGACGCTATAGGTCAAAAGAGCTGTCAAGCAGATGATTGACAAGCACGACTGTGTGAATGTGTGTGAGAGACACTGCTGCATCAATGCCAAGGCTTCAACACTTCATAGACCAGCTGGGTTTAAACCACACTGAATTGAGTTCTCACGATTTGAAACATTCAACCAGGTTTTCAATAAAAAAAAACAGAAAGAGAAAAAGTGGTTTCAATGCACATCAGTGAAGCTGAAACCTTCTGGCTCTCGAGAGCATTCACAGGTGCTTTCACTGTCACTGCTCTTTGCTTTATAATACTGTATTCTATGTTTCAGGATTTTCCCATGTCAAATGCCTGCACATACATCTCTTCAAAGACTAAACCAGTCAATATGCCTTGATTGTGAAGATATTTCCTTGAAACTTGGTCTCATTACATCTATACATGTTCAGTGTCAATTGTTATTTATTAATGTATTCAGCTAACAACTGTTATTAGAGCACTCTTGCTACAATCTGCCATGTCAATAAAAAAAAATAAAAAACCTAATTGACCTAATGCTGTAAAAAAAAAATGTTTTAAAAAAAGAGTAAAACCCAAATAGAGGCGACACGATATACTAAGAGCAGACAGACAGAGGACAAAAGAAACCAAAATTAATAAATAATATATAAAAATATGAATAATAGTAATATTTATAAAATGAAGATACTACTAATATTAATGAAAATAAATATTGCTGAAAAGGTTATTTATAACACCATTAAGGTCCAATATAGCACTTTCAAAGCAAGGTTCTTTATGGAACCTTATAAAAAGGGTTCTGCTATTGTTACAAGCCGAAGAACCCTAATTTGGTGCTGTTTAGAACCATTTTTGGTAACACTTTATTTTACAGTGTCCTTGTTACATATGTTACATGTACTTACTATAGTAATAACAGTAAATTATGCATAATTACATGCAACTAACCCTCAACCAAACCCTAATCCTACCCTAACCCTATAGTAAGTACATGTAGTTGCTTAATATTACTCAGTACTTAAATATATAAGTACACTGTAACAACAAAGTGTAACACCATTTTTCTGTAGAGCACCATATCTTGCCAAATGAATACTGAGATGAGACAGAGTTCAGTTTTACTGTTAAATACTATTTTGAGTAGGGAGATTAATCCAGACCGACCCGAGAAACATTATTTCATCAATCAGGTCATGCATCTGTATTTTCTGTTGGCTATTTAAATGGATGACTAATATATCGGCATTTACTCACGGCTGAGAAAAGTTAATATTATATTACCATTAGTACAGTCCAAACGTTGCCATGTTATTCCCACAGACAGTCCAGGATTTGCTAATGTCATTAAATGTGTATTCAGAGCAAAATAAAGCATTTAGCAAAACTGAGCATAAAGTCCTCCAGAAAAACTGTTTATTGTTACTTCAGGCTCGATGAATCTGTGACAGGATCAGCACAGAAACAGGCAGCGAGCGCGGCAGGCGAAGATACATGTGCCAATTAACCTTAATTACTAATAGACCCTGGTAAACTTAGTTTTCTGCCTCTGATGATTGCCTCAGAGGCGTCGCTGCGTTCCAGTGAAACGAGACCGGCCCCCTGCGCTCTCTGCTGATACTTCAGCGCTACCCTGTGATTTACTTACATGATCCGACCCGTTCCCAGAATCACTGGAAATTGAGTCTGAGGGCTGGGAAAAGGCATTGAGACAGTGTTTGATGGGCCGTAATTGGCATTCAGAATCTCTGGATAGTTTCTCTCTGTGTGATGATTCTCTGACTGTGTCATAATGGGGAAAATTACTTCTGTCTGTTATTCCCACAGGCAAATCACCATCTCTAGCTGTTCCCAGATCAAACATAGTGGATATTAATACTAGTTTACGAACAGTGCTCTAAATGTGTTGTGTATAATGCATTATGCATGTATTATAATTCATGAATGATGCAGTATAAATGCAGGCTTCATCTGGTGTTATAATGCATAGTAATCTTGTTATTGTAATCTGTTGTTATGATTATTTATTAGATGATACAACATATTATAAGGTTGCTTATAAGGCATTATGCATGTATTATGATGCATTAAGAATACCCTTATGATGCAGTATAAATGCAGGCTTCATCTGGTGTTATAATGCGTAATCTTAAAAGTTATAACCACAAATAGGTAAGTATTATAATGTATTGTAACTGTTGTTATGCTTATTTATCAGATGTTACAATAAGTCATTATGCATGTATTATAATGCATTAAGGATACCCTTATAATGCATTATAAATAGAAAGTGTTACCAAAAAAACTAATAAAAATGACAAAATTACTAAAACTAAACTAAAATTATAATGAAAAATCTAATTCAATTATTGAACTATAATAGTGTATCAATGGTACTAACACATCACTGGACAAAATGTATGGTGTATCCATTCATACTGGCATTTGCACGCACTTTATACAGAAATAGTACAAGCAGAACGGAAGTTTTAACATAGACATTCTTTGATGTTTTTCACCACTTTCATCAGCTTGACTTGAAAAAATATGAATTCTGATGTGTTTTGATATTCATGAAATCTTAAGTTTAATGGTTTGGAAGACTGTGACATATATGCTGCCTTCAAGTCCTCCTACGAACTTCTTACTTCTTCTCATGCGAAGTTCAGAAGTGGCGATGTAGTGATGCGTTCAAGTGATTTGGGTCAGAATAAACGACTCGCTGGGAAAATTTCACATTTATTTAAATTCTCCAAAAACATTTTGTTTCATCACAAAATGAAGCTGTCATTGATGCTTTATGTTTCATCATTCTCACGCCACTGCAGACAATAACGGGAAGTGTAGTTTGGTCGCACAAGCATGATAATCATAAAATGTGCACTTCTCTCGTAAAATACGGTCCTGCCGAAATGACATCAAGGAAACAATATGCAGGGAAGCAAAATCTGCAACGCACTGCATACTAAACGCCTGCTTATACCAGCGGGACTAGAAAGGTTCAAGGTTCTTTATATTGTGATTCCATGCATGAAGAACATATGAAGAGTTCAGATGCAAAAGCCTCTAAGTGCCATCTGAAATTTTCTTCTAGAATGATCATTTTTATAAAGCTTGTATATTTAGGTTAAGTAATTTCACTTAAATGACAATTAATAGGTCATTTGCATTGCCATTTAAGTGAAATTATTGAACTTAAATATACGAGCTTGATAAAAATGATCATTCTAGAAGAAAATTTCAGATGGCACTTTTACTTGTAACTGAGTAATATTTGACCAGTAGTATCTGTAACTTACTCTCACTCAAGTAAGGAAATTGTGTAACTTACTTTGTCCATCTCTGGGCAGCGGATCCTGATCACGGTCATCAGAACCGGGTCTCCAAACCTCCTGACCAGCCGTCTGACAGAAAGCAGCTCTCCTGGATCTGGAGTGATCTTAGGATGGAATATTTAACATATCACATACACATAGTTAGTAATATTTTAATAATAATAACCAATAATCAATGTCTGTGGTCAATTACAATTTTTTTGACAATTATTAAATGAGACAATTATTAGTTTGCTAGACATGTTAAAAACTTGACTCAGTTATGCATGAAATAGCAAAATCTCTATCTGTAGACTTTGCACTGCCCAACCTTATTTCAGTCTCACCTGTTGAGCTCTTGCTCACGGGAGAAGCCTCCACGGCACCCTGAGCAGTTCGGCCAGTTGATGTCTCTGTTGGCTCGACAGGAACTTGACCCGGCAGCGGAGGACACAGAAACCATTCGAGGCTGTCATACCTGGACAAACCCTGTTGGCCTGAGGATGGAACAGTTCAGACATCAAAAACTGTTTTTTTTGTTTGTTTGTTTTTTTATAATATGTGACCCTGGACCACAAAACCAGTCACATGGGTCAATTTCTGAAATTGAGATTTATATATTATCTGAAAGCTGTATAAATAAGCTTTCCATTGATGTATGGTTTGTTAGGATAGGACAATATTTGGCAGAGATACAACTACTTGAAAATCTGGAATCTGAAGGTGCAAAAAAAATTTAACATTGAGAAAATCGCCTTTAAAGTTCTACACTTATGTTGGCGATTGTGCTGCATTCACTCACTAAAATAAATGTTTTATATATTTACGGTAGGAAATTTACTAAATATCTTCATGGAACATGATCTTTACTTAATATCCTAATGATTTTTGGCATAAAAGAAAAATCGATAATTTTGACCCATACAATGTATTGTTGTCTATTGCCACAGATATACCCGTGCGACTCGTGACTGGTGACGTGATCCAGGGTCACAAATGACCTATTTTAAATACACATTCATCTTTCCAGAGGTGAAGTATCCCTTTAAGTTTCATTATAATTAGTCAAGTTTCTCTTCAATCTGATAGTAGTTGACCTGAAAGATAAAACTGACCGTAGAGGAAAACAGTTTACACTACGTTTACATGCGCTCAAAGCATCAGATTGATGGTTCTGTCTGTCACATGTTTAGTCATCTTGAGTTCATTAGTGTTTGCCCTGTGTCCTAGTTTTGCTGTGTTAGTTTAGGGCAGTGGTTCCCAAACTTTTTGCAGCATGCACCCCTTTCTAGTGTTTGACACCTGACACCACCTTACTCCAGTTAAACATCACATTTTTAACCACAAGAACTAAATAGAAATATTCATTATAAAACATCAAAATTTCAGTCAAAAACGGTTATAAATAAAAAACATTACTATTGCTTCCTACCCTTGTTTAGTGAGATGGATGGGCCTGCACGTTTGCACACAGATCATCAAAATCCGAGGTAATGGATGACAGTTTTACTCTCAAATCATTCTCGGCATCTAGTCTTTGTCGATGTTTGGTTTTCAACAATGTCAGTGCAGAAAAGCCTGCCTCACATAAGTATGTGGTAGCAAAGGGCATCAACAATTTAAGTGCTAGCTTTGACAATCCTGGATACTCCATCATTGCTGAAGCCCAGAAATCCATCATTTTGATGAATGTAAGCAAAAAAATAAATTAATGATCACTTAGCACCTAATATGAAATGGGCGGGGCTATTGTGACGCAGACGTGCTTGTAAAATTAAATTATTAGTAATTTATAGCTTGTAGTGTGAAATTGTATTTCTCAATAAAACTGACATGTGAAGTTTACCTATTATTTTAATCTTTTTAATCTTAATTTAATCTTAAATTAGATTAAAATATGTTTTGTTAAAAAATAACAAAAAGACAAATTTTCTACTATTACAAACATTGTCTGCGCACCCCTGGAAGTCAGTCTGCGCACCCCAGGAGGTCAGTCTGCGCAACCCCCAGAGGTCAGTCTGCGCACCCCCGGAGGTCAGTCTGCGCACCCCCCAGAGGTCAGTCTGCGCACCCCCAGAGGTCAGTCTGCGCACCCCCTAGTTCATTATTCCCACCTGTTATCTCGTTAATTATCCCATTAGTCCCAGTGTTTAAATGCCCTTAGTTTCCATCATGTGGCTGTTGATCTATGTATGTTCATGGATGCTTTCTACATGTCTCCTGGGAAGATTTCCATTAAAGTGTTCCTGTATATTCCTTTGTCGAGCGAGTCAAGCACGTTACACTATCGGAAAAGCCTTCATGTAAACACCTAAATCGATCCAATTGAGCTCAATCCAAGTTCAATTTCGATCAGATTGAATAGGGTGGTTTAGACCTGAAATAATCTGATTAAAACATGTTATCGCGACTATTTTCTCAATAGGATCAACTTATCCATTATGTGAATGATTACGTACAGGCATTTATGTCTTATGTTTTATGAACTGGTCAGTGGATGAGATTTCTAAATATTTGCTAATAAGCATGTCATGACGTTTTACTTGGAACATGTAATGCACATGCAAACAAATACTGTATGTTTATTGAATTGCAGCATTTCAGAACATTCTGACTGACGAAAGTGAGTGCGTGTAAACATATGCTTCTTATAGCTCTCCATTCTCAACTTTTTAAGAAATGCAACCCATAATTGCATTGCTGTATGACTTTTATTTGTCCGTGTGCATGTCAATCATCACAAAAGCTAATAATTAATGGACAAAAGCTGTAATTATCAATGTTGACTGATCAATGCAGTTTGCACACATTTGATGCGCTGATGAAGAAAAACACTGAAATGTTTTTCACTTAAACACTTAAACACAGGAAAATATTCCTCATTCAGACGTTTTATGATGCAACTAAACTACTTTGTCGTCATTGTCTTTTGCAATGCGAGATTGATAAATTATAAGATACAGTCTCAAATACACTGAATGTGCATCTTTTGCTCATCATTGTGTTGCAGAAAAAGCTTTGTCGAGAACATCAAAATAAACGAATAATTATGAAACTGGTCAACACATCCATTATATTCAGACCACAGTTATTTCAGAATACTTCTCTGTAAGAAGGTAGCATGGTCTCGATCACATGATAAAGGTTTGTGATTACATGTTAGAGACCGAGACCGGCGATTCTCCATCGATTCAAGGTTCTCTGGGGAAGACTGAGCACAACAAACGCCCCTCGTCTCATTTTACAGGGACAGAGTCATGAGAAAGCTAATCTTTGAGAGAAAGGATTCAATATTTCACAGTCTTCCAAAATAACAGCTTTTACACTTGTGCTATTTTTCTTCCCCGTCGCTCAAATCTTCATTCAGCTGTAACCAGCTGGCATTCATAATGAAGCATTTGATCATTAATGCTCTAAATATTTCCACACACACAGAGGAATAAACAAAATGTACTATTTGCAATTGGATGCACTAAATGCGACGGCGAATACTCAGATATTAGAACGGGATTCAATTTCACAGACAAGCAAAGATAGGCTATACGCTTTGATTTATTTTGGTAAAACACACTTAAAAAGCCATGAAGTTAAAAACATAATGGGAAGTAGGATGGCGAATTATTGAGTTATTGGTTTTCCGATTCCCACTTTGCATCTGGTTTGCTGATGCAGGGTTATTTCTGTCTTATCACTGTATTGAAGCTTTCCAGAGAGAAAAAAATAAAATCATTAGCGCACGCAACATTTGATTATGAAAGCACACCTCCATGAAATTACAGCGATTGTATAAACCTGCTTTCAATCGAAGAGCGCCTGATTATATTTAGCCGAGGATGCCTCGTCCAAAATTGATAGTGCTTCTCACACAGCCAGTTTTAATATAATTTGATAGCAAAAACGTTTTACATCATTGTATTTTCCTGTCAGGATGAAGGCAATGGATCACGTAAACGCTCCGGCTCAACCCTACAGCGATTGTTGGTCCCCGTTGACCCCTGTGCTCAGAGGAACAAGTTTAATTGGGGAAAATGTGCAGAAAATGAGCAATCTCTATTCCACTGGGTCACCAGAGCAAGTTTTGCCGCCAGCAAGCCGCCAGGTTTTTTTGTCCGAGGCTGATCTGAGTACAGATGATGAGGATTTATTGCAAATGAGACTCATTTCAGGCCTAATTCCCTGCTTTTCGGCACACACTGCACCATTAAGCTGAAGCCCGCACCATTTATTATACATTCACCCTCACGCCGAGAACGACGCACATCTGATAAAGACGGTGTAGTGTTGTACTGTGGCAGGTTATCCTCACGACATGCCGTTTATTGACATGCTGATAATCTGAGACCTCCATCATTTGCGCTGTGTTATCAGTCGCCGGCGAGCCTCCGTTTAAAGCACTGAATGATAGGAGTCGGATTACAACAGCCTTGGGACTAAATTACCTGCATTAGTAACAGCAAAGGGTGAATCGATCAGAGTGAGTCTTATAATCAATAGATAAAGCAACAACCGTCTCACGGGGGATGTATGTGTGGGATAGAGATGCTTATTTTAACTGCTTTGAGACTTGTCTACATTATTGTTGGAAAATCGAATTAATAGTCGTGCCGTATTAAAGCATATCATTGCACTCAGAAACATGAACGAATCTCACAAAACAGGTCAAGAACATTTCCAGGTTATATTCAACCCTACATCTGGAAGACTCATCACAGTGAACTCAAAAGCTTTGACTTAAATCCAGTCAGCAAAACGATTTGTTTTTGTTCAGTGACTCTTTCTGCAGGTTATAGGCAGGTGGTGACAAGTGAGTCATCTGTGTGTTACGAGTGAATCGTTGATTCATTGACTCGATCAACAGAGTCGTTCATGAACAAATCAAGTCTTATTATTCTTTCATTAAAATTCGCATGCCAACAAATCTACTTGGAGTAAAAAGGAAAGGGTGTTTTCAGGAGAAAGAGGGGTTCTCCAGCAAAAAGATTTGTTTAGATTCGTTCAGTGACTCTTTCTGCTGGTTACATAGTTGAGTCAGGTGAGTCATCGTGTTACGAGTGAGTCGTTGATTCATTGACTCGATCGAAAGAGTCGTTCATGATGGAATCAAGTCTTATCAGTTTATTAAAATTAGCATGTCAACAAATCTACTTTGAATAAAAAAGAAAGTATTTTTGAGAGATGCTGTAAGCGTTTCCCCAGCAAAAAACATTTGTTTAAATTCGTTCAGGCACTCTTTCTGCAGGTTTCATACAGTAGTTATGCAGTCAGGTGAGTCATCTGTGTGCAATGAGTGATTCATTGATTCAATGACTCGTTCAACAGAGTCGTTCATAACCAAATCAAGTTTATATTTTATTAAAATTTGCATGTCAACAAATCTTTAGTGAGCCTTCGAATCAACTTTTGTTTACTTAAAAGATTTGTTCAAAAACACTGATTGGTTTCTTTGAGATTCTTTGCATCGTGACATTATTCTAATGACAATTATGCACACAGTGTCCCAAAATATCAAGTCTATATACAGTGAACCGGTGGTTATGTTCTGCTGTACCGTACATCCGCCTTGGCCGTACAGCAGATATAACAAAAATATATGATGTTAAGTGTGAAATATATTTACATTTATAACATGTAATGCAAAATATTTGACAAAATATATGGTCATAAAATGTTTAGCTTGCTAAAGAAGGGTCGAAAATGAATTTTGATCATAGTAATTCCTCTACCTTTTCCCATATACAACAGTAGGCTACCATATTTCACTACTGTATTATGACACACAGCTATAATAAATACTGTACTTACATTTAAATGACTGCAATGTAAGATAGTTGCTTTCCTAGGACTATTAGGCCATATTAGGTGGCACGTACCTAACACTAAGTGCAATTATTAGATTTATTGTTGTTTTATTGACATCTTTCCTGAAGTCATTTAAATATTGAAAATATGCACAATATTTATGATGCAAGTATAACAGTGACACTCCAACAGTGAAGTACACTTAAACAATAGATAGAACTCAGTGTCTAACACTGCATACACACAATAACTGTAATCAATTTTGTAAAAATAGGGGGAAAAACTCTGCATTCTGTGTGTTCTTTCATACATAAAATTGTCATTTTAGACCAATAAAGTCAGTAAAGGGCCGTGGCCTACTGGTTAGGGCTTCGGGCTTGTAACCGAAGGGTTGCTGGTTCGATCCCCGACCAGTAGGAAAAATGTGGCTGGGGGAAGTGGTAGAGCACTATCCACAGATGAGGTGGTCTATCTAAAAAAAATAAACTGAATATGTGTTGTTTGTGAAAATGGTAACATTTCAAATGAAACAATTTGCAAAAGTTAAAACATATATGTAAACATAATGAAATATATTTACATATTGAACTAAAATATATTTATTGGGCCAATATCAAATATTTGCATATATTCCAAAAATATATTTTGAAAATATATTTCAAATATATTTCTTTTGTGTACGGGTTGACTCGATCGAAAGAGTCGTTCATGATGGAATCAAGTCTTATCAGTTTATTAAAATTTGCATGTCAACAAATCTACTTTGAATAAAAAAGAAAGTATTTTTGAGAAATGCTGTAAGCGTTTCCCCAGCAAAAAACATTTGTTTAAACTCGTTCAGAAACTCTTTCTGCAGGTTTCATACAGTAGTTATGCTGTCAGGTGAGTCATCTGTGTGCAATGAGTGATTCATTGATTCAGTGACTCGTTCAACAGAGTCGTTCATAACCAAATCAAGTCTTATCATTTTATTTAAATGTGCATGTCAACAAATCTTTAGAGAGCTTTCGAATCAACTTTAGTTTACTTAAAAGATTTGTTCAAAAACACTGATTGGTTTCTTTGAGATTCTTTGACAATTATGCACACTGTGTCCCAAAATATCAAGTCTATATACAGTGAAGCGGTGGTTATGTTACCTGCGTTAAGGGTTATTAGGTTACATAGTTATGCTGGCAGGTGGCGTCAAGTGAGTCATCTGTGTGTTATGAGTGAGTCGTTGATTCATTGACTCAGTCGAAAGAGTTGTTCATGGTGCAATCAAGTCTTATCCTTTCTGTAAAATTGGCATGCTAACAAATCTGCTTGGAGTAAAAAAGAAAAAGAAAAAAGAAAGTGTTTTTGAGAGAGACATTGTAAGTGTTTCCCCCAGCAAAAAGATTTGTTTTGATTGGTTCACTGGTTCAGTGACTCTTTCTGCAGGTTATATACAGTAGCTATGCTGGTAGTCATCTGTGAGTCAATGATTCATTGTCAGTCGTTCATGACCAAATCAAGTCTTATCATTTTATCAACAAATCTTTAGTGAGTCCAACTTTTGTTTACTTAAAAGACTTTTTCAAAAACACTGATTGGTTTCTTTGAGATCTTGCATCGCGACATTATTCTAATGACAATTATGCAAAATATCAAGTCTATACACAGTGAAGCGGTGGTTATGTTACCTGGGTTAAGGGTTATTCTCACATGTTCATATGCAACACCGACCGCTAATCTTTCTTGGTAAGCAGCTCATATCTGACTTCATGACAACAGCCGCTACAACTAATGAGAAAAACTGTGTCAGTTCCTCGAGCGGCAATAAATAATTCTTAGAATGAATGAATGTGGGGGCAGAGAGAAAATACAGCACTATCCCTTTATTACAAATGTCCAAGATAATATTTTACTCTTATTAAAATCTCCCAGCCCTCCTTCCGGACGACGCCTCGTGCTTCACCCCAGGGAGAGTTTTAATATCCTTATAATTTAATATCCAGCTCAGGTTTATATGGATCTACCGCCGAGTTTTATGAAAACACTCCCCCAGTTTGCTCCAGGAGCGCTCCGAGGAAAGTCTTTTTCTCATTAGTGTAAATGTTGCATGAATAATTCGACTGTCCCCACCCATGGCTCATTTAAAAACATCAGCAGACGATAGTATTGTAAAGTCCTCTCGGAGACGTTGACAGATATTGAATTCGCATATGTAAATAGTATTTTAATTTGGCTTTGGAGAATCCTGGAAATGCTGAATTGCTCATCTGCTCCTCTACGTTTGAGAAATGTGGCCGTCTGAGAAGATATTTGCGTGTCTTTTCCCTAAAAAGGCCTGCTTATCATTTTAGCATTTCATTCAATTGAGTTTTGAGTTCATTATTCCCACTTATTCTCTATATCAGTGTCAGTGTTCCTGAACTCCCTGAAACGCCTCCATTGTAGTCTTGAGTTTC
>FLSR01001174.1:49659-63124 GCA_900092035.1 Leuciscus waleckii
AACCGTTTGCACTATCAAAATAATTCAAATAGTTCCTGAAAGTAGACATCATGCGCTTTTCGCCAATATACGGCTTATTACGGTAATGTCATGCTTTCCGTCTGCAAATGACAGCAGCGCGGGATGGAAGGATTTGAACGGAGAGATACGACGCGCGGCAGGCTAGTGTGTTTTGGATTGCATAAAATAATAAAAGAAACGAACAAATACATGGCGAAAGAAGTGTTAGACAGCAGAAGAGGGGATTGGGATGATTTTTAATGAAATTTGGGAGGCGGATGGCCGTTACTCTTTCACGTATCTAAGCATGTAGTGCGTGCATTTGTATGTGTGCGTGCCTATGAATATGAATGCGTGCATTTGTATGTGTGCGTGAATGAAAAAAAGTGTCCTAAATGAAAACTGTGCATCCCAATGTCACAAAAAAGACTTGTATATATGTATTATAGTTCATTTTTCAACTTTAAAGTGTTAGTTTCTTTCGTTCATGATTTTTTCTGTTTTTTTTCTAAATAAAAATCAGTAAATTTATTCTCTTTTATTTTTATTTTTGTCTATTTAAATTCTATTTACAAACTCACCACACACAATAATGGTCAATAACTGTAATTTGTTGAAAGCTTATCTTTTTCTGAAAAAGATGACACCTTGCACATGAAGATAGCACATTGTTTAGAATTTTACAGTCAAAAAATTTAATTATGTGAAAAACACCTATTTTAGCTTCAGGTTCTAAAGGGTTAATGTTAACTAATAATTGTTATAAACTGGTACTACCAACAAAATATTAGTGCATTCCTGGAACTGGGCGTCGTTACACTACATCCTTATGCATCGCTTTCTGCAGGACTTTTATGTGCTTTTCCCAAATCACGGAAGTGACGTCGACGTCCGGGTTAGCGGTAGCATTAGCCGTCAGGCAAGTGTTATTTAAATAAACTCCTGATGTACTTACAAACTTTCCAATGCCTTGTTTTATGAGAACAGAACCTATTTGTACGACTGTAGAAGTTTGGTGCCATTCTGGGCATTATTAGTGGGGTAATTTACGAGATACAACCTTGGATCCATTAGCGCCTGCATTAAGCCATCCGGCTGATATCTCTAAATAAGCTCTAACTTTAATAATGTTCAACCAAGGGAAAGAAGGCTTCTGGGGGGTGTTTGGCTCGAGGTCATGGTGCAAAGGACCCTGGGTTGATTTCACTCCGAACCATCCCTTTAATACTAAATTGCTGCAGGATAGGTCTTTTTGTGAAAAGTTTGGTGATTTTTGGAAAATGTGGAAATTGAATAAAGGTAATTTTGAAAAAATGACTCAATGGTGTGAGATGGGGAAAACACAGATAAAGGCTTTTTTGTCAGATTTTTTCCTGCAATACTACTGTGTGTGTTAAAAAGAAAATTGAGCAGTTGGAGAACGAAATTATAGGCATGGAAAGTGTGATGGATGTAAATGTTTTGGGTGTAAACTTGAATTAAGATCCATCTTAGAGGAAAGAGCGAAGGGCGCTTTAATTAGAGCAAGAATTTCTTCTATCTAGGATATTGACTCTCTCACTTCAAGGAAAATGCACAAAACACTAACATCAAATCCAACAGAAATGAGCAAAATGGCAATGGATTTTTATGCTGATTTGTGTGGAGATACTGACTGTGACTCTGAGAATATGGCACAATTATTACTACCAAAGTTGCAACCTGGGGAAAAGAAAAAAAAACTTGATGATTAACTTTAATGAACTTTCGGATGCAGTTCAGCAACTCTCCACAGGGGGTGCACCAGGAATAGATGCGGACGAATTTTACAAGACTTTTTGGACTGTTTTAGATGAAGATTTTTATGAAGTTTGTCGTGAATGTTTGTTACCAACTAGCTGTCAGAGGGCTGTGATCTCTCTTATACCAGAGAGATGTGATGTAAAAGTGGAGATCTAGGCGCCATGTTTCTTTGATGTACTCTGAAATATTGGCAAAAGTTTTAGCCAATAGGTTAAAAAAACATTTACACATTGTGGTCAAAGGAGAGCAAACATATTGTATTCCGGGTCGCACCATCATGGACAATCTGTTTTTACTAAGAGATGTTATTGATGTGTCTATTAATGAAAATTGCAATGTGGGATTTGTATCTATTGATCAGGAGAAGGCTTTTGATCGTCATGAGAACATTTTTAAAGTCTTGGAATCATTTGGGTTCGGGGATTTTTTTATTTCATGGATACGTTTGTTGTACAAAGGGGCTTCAGTAATGCTATATATATATATATTAGTGGTGGGCCGTTATCGGCGTTAACGTGCTGCGTTAACGCGAGACTCTTATCGCGCGATAAAAAAAATATCGCCGTTAATCTATTCTCCAAATTGGGTTGGGAGATGACGCAATCTACCCGCGGCCGCGAGGTAAACCCGGCTGCAACACATATTCGTCGTCATCTTAAGTAAACACGGCTGAAAGTGAAAGCTGGTGAAAAAGATCGGTGCAACATCCATTATTTGGACTTGGTTCGGGTTTAAGCCCTCAGACGAGCAGCAGCAAACTATATACAGAGTGTGTGGGGAAAGAATCTGGGATATGACAACCAGCTGTTTTTACTGAAAGTTAATGAACTGGATTTGAATCATTTGACTTCATTCTACCAATCCATGCTAAAAGTGTGGAATATGACTTTTTCTGTGACCAGAGAGATTTCGCGACCACAGGACTGGATTATGGGAGAATTATTGTTTCATAATTCTTTGATACAAACACAAATGTTGTCTTCAAGCAGTGTGAGGAATTGTCTGGTCAGAGCGGGATGTGCAAAGATCGAACATCTAAGGGATGGCAATGGGTGGAGGACGGCAGTTTCAGTCCAGCACAAGACAGGAATACGTTCTGTACGTCTCTTGGATCAGATGTTAGAGGAAGTACCTTATTGCTTTTATAAAACGGTTACCACATAATACAAATATTAAAGCTGAAAAAATATGTATCTATGCAACTTTCATGAAGTAAAATCACTAAAAGCCTTCCTTCCGCTGGAAAAAATAGTCCCTGACCGTAAACAGCAACAGAAGTTACATACATTATTTCACCATTAGATGGCGGCAACGACTGTCTTTACGAGTGAGTCGGTCAGGAGAAGAAGACTTTTAGACTGAAAGGACTCAAACTTGTGATCACAGAGAAGGAAGACACAACTGACAGATGACTATAGGCCCTTAACTGTTAAAAGGACAAGATATCGCAGCGGACATTCAAACAGATTTTTTTATTATGAATATAGGACTGACCTGAAGTAAAATGCTATATCTACTGTAAATGCAGGAACACTCACTTACTCGATCTCTCACACTATAAGCTTCAATGAACAATATCAATGAGATCAAACATGTGTTTACGTTGCTAAGAGTGGTTGCTAGGGGTGTTGTGTAGGGATACATAGAACCATTGGGTGAAGCGGTCATGAATAAAACACAGCTATTGACCAATCAGAATCAAGGATTGGAACTAACCGTTTTATAAAGATACTTTTTTGTCCTTTAAAACTCCAGAGTTGGGATTATTTCAAGACATACTACACTATACTACACTATACTACACATTGTGTGTGTTAAAGTGTCTCATCAAACTGTTTTGAGAAGAGTTAAAGAGAGGATTCTGGAGATCTCTGTTCAAGCCCTCTATTGAGAAACAGCGAACAGTGGAGACTGATGTATGGTATAAGAGCTACAAACACACGCGGCGCTCCTGAATCCAGAAGTACGGAGGGAATGTCCTTTTTACGGGAATGAAGGAACGGTTGATCATTAGTTTATTCAGTGTGAGAGGTTAAGAGGTCTTTTTTATTTTTTAAGGGTTTGTTTCGAAAGCATGAGTGAGGAATTTCCTATCAAGTTTTTATTACTGGTCCAAAGTACAAAGTCAGTGAACGAAGAGAACAGTGGTTTTGCTAAATTACCTTTAGGGATCAGCCAAGATGGCAGTTTGGAGGATACGGACACAGAAGATCCTGTACTGGTTCAGTCGATGCTGAAAGGGATGGTGCTGCTCCAATTAAAACTGAGTTTGCTTATTTCAAAGTAGTTAATAATATTATAGGTTTTTCTGCAATATGGTCTGTGGGAAGTCTTTTGTGTGAGGTCGGGGAGGATGAAATGTTGGTTTTAAAGATGTAATGAAAGGGCTGTAATCTGTGTTGATTGAAGCGTATTTTTGTTGTTGTTGTTTTTTGGATGTTTTTGAATGAAATATGATAAATGATCAAATAAATATGAGTTAAACCTCTCTCTCGCCCGCTCTCTCTCTCTCTCTCTCTCTCTCTCCTCTCTCGCCAGCTCTCTCTCTCTCTCTGTGTCTCTCTCTGTGTGTCTCTCTCTCTCTCTCTCGCCCGCTCTCTCTCTCTCTCTCTCTCTCTCTATCTCTCTCTCTCTTCTCTTGCCCACGCGCTCTCTCTCTCTCTCTTCTCTCGCCCGCCCGCTCTCTCTCTCTCTCTCTCTCTCTCTTCTCCCTCCAGTCCTCATAAGCTGCTAATGTTCCTCCCTAGCTCTCGGTTCCCGTGGGATCATGAGTGGTCCTTCACCTGGAAGAGCGCGGCTGATGGGTTCGGGAGCATCACGGCCTGCTGGTTTATTCACAGGCTCTTTGTTTTATTCATGACGATTTAGTCTCGCTTCAGTCAATTGAAGGGAGTGACATGTCATCATATAAGCGAGGCTGCGCTCGGTCACACAACTTTATGAATAATACGCAGTGGAAGAATTAATCTGGATAAATAAACGTCTGTGCGCTGCTCACACACTGCATGAGAAGCGGAGACGGAGGATAGATCAGTATTAGAGGAGAGAGATTCCCTTCTCTTGTGTTCGATTGTTGGAGGATTTCCTCAGTTACTCTGATAATTAATGATCCTCTGGATGGAGGCAATAAAAGCACTGAGCATGGGATTTAGATAAATATACTAGACATGTTAAATCTTTCCCTGGCGATGACTGAATTTTTAATCTTTCCGTGTTTTCACTGTTATACTGTAGGGGGCGCTGTTACACATCTACTGAAAGAGTGCAGAATCTCCTGATCAAAACACAGGAGAAGAAGAAGCAGAAACAAGATACATGCATTGCTGACGCACATGATCATCAACACTAAACAGCATGTAAATCAAAACTTAACATTACTGAATGAAATGTTGAACCCATGAAGAAGAAGAAGCGACTGTGAAGTGTTGCATGCAACCCTGTTACTGAACAATTTCCTTCTTTTAATTCTATTTTATTTCCTACAATAGTGAAAAAGGACCCTTTCAGCTCCCAGGAGAAACTCTATTTGTATTTTCTCAGTATTGACGGTTTCACTCATTAAGAGTTTGTAGAACGTGTCTGTAAACTGTCAGTCTTGACGCTGCTTGTTGTTATTGTACATCTTTTGATCCTGATGATGGTGATGATATAGATATAGATAATATACACTCAGATCATGTATAATTCAAGAGTTTCCTCTTCATGACCGCAGGTGAAATCAATTCTTTATCAAGCGTCTGCCGGCTCTCGACCGAAGTGATCCTCTAATCCAGCACCTGTTTCTTCCTCTTCTCATCTTCTCTTTCTGAGAGTTTAAAGGGTTACTTCACTCAAAAATTTGTTTTGCGTCATCATTTACTCACCCTCATGTAGTTTTAAACCCATATGGCTTTCATTTTCTCATAAAAACACAATACAGCTTGTGCTTTGAATGTATGCGGATGCTATTGAGCTCCAAAAAGTACAATATGATTATAATACAATTATTGTGACACACTTTACAATAAGGTTTCATAGTTTAAATTAGTTAGCTACGTTAGTTAACATGAACTAAGAATGAACAATACTTCTACAGCATTTATTAATGTTAATTTCAACATTTACTAAGACATTATTCAAATCAAAAGTTGTATTTTTTAACATTAGTTAATGCACCGTGAATTAACATGACAAACATGAACGACTAATATTGAGAAAGATTAATAAATACTGTAACAAATGTATCGCTCACTACATCATTAGTTCATGATAGTTAATAAACTATTACATTTGATTAATATTTATTTATTATTATTAACTTTATTAGTTTATTTGGTACTATACGTTTATCCGGACCACACGTGTGTCTTTTAGTCCCGTATAGTCCGTATAGTCATCCCTGATTGGTCTTAACCCCAGTGACGGGTAGGTTTAGGGGCGGGGTTAGGGGTAGGCCATCGTATGATTGGTCTTAACCCCAGTGACGGGTAGGTTTAGGGGCGGGGTTAGGGGTAGGCCATCGTATGATTGGTCTTAACCCCAGTGACGGGTAGGTTTAAGGGCGGGGTTAGGGGTAGGCCATCGTATGATTGGTCTTAACCCCAGTGACGGGTAGGTTTAAGGGCGGGGTTAGGGGTAGGCCATCGTATGATTGGTCTTAACCCCAGTGACGGGTAGGTTTAAGGGCGGGGTTAGGGGTAGGCCATCGTATGATTGGTCTTAACCCCAGTGACGGGTAGGTTTAAGGGCGGGGTTAGGGGTAGGCCATCGTATGATTGGTCTTAACCCCAGTGACGGGTAGGTTTAAGGGCGGGGTTAGGGGTAGGCCATCGTATGATTGGTCTTAACCCCAGTGACGGGTAGGTTTAAGGGCGGGGTTAGGGGTAGGCCATCGTATGATTGGTCTTAACCCCAGTGACGGGTAGGTTTAAGGGCGGGGTTAGGGGTAGGCCATCGTATGATTGGTCTTAACCCCAGTGACGGGTAGGTTTAAGGGCGGGGTTAGGGGTAGGCCATCGTATGATTGGTCTTAACCCCAGTGACGGGTAGGTTTAAGGGCGGGGTTAGGGGTAGGCCATCGTATGATTGGTCTTAACCCCAGTGACGGGTAGGTTTAAGGGCGGGGTTAGGGGTAGGCCATCGTATGATTGGTCTTAACCCCAGTGACGGGTAGGTTTAAGGGCGGGGTTAGGGGTAGGCCATCGTATGATTGGTCTTAACCCCAGTGACGGGTAGGTTTAAGGGCGGGGTTAGGGGTAGGCCATCGTATGATTGGTCTTAACCCCAGTGACGGGTAGGTTTAAGGGCGGGGTTAGGGGTAGGCCATCGTATGATTGGTCTTAACCCCAGTGACGGGTAGGTTTAAGGGCGGGGTTAGGGGTAGGCCATCGTATGATTGGTCTTAACCCCAGTGACGGGTAGGTTTAAGGGCGGGGTTAGGGGTAGGCCATCGTATGATTGGTCTTAACCCCAGTGACGGGTAGGTTTAAGGGCGGGGTTAGGGGTAGGCCATCGTATGATTGGTCTTAACCCCAGTGACGGGTAGGTTTAAGGGCGGGGTTAGGGGTAGGCCATCGTATGATTGGTCTTAACCCCAGTGACGGGTAGGTTTAAGGGCGGGGTTAGGGGTAGGCCATCGTATGATTGGTCTTAACCCCAGTGACGGGTAGGTTTAAGGGCGGGGTTAGGGGTAGGCCATCGTATGATTGGTCTTAACCCCAGTGACGGGTAGGTTTAAGGGCGGGGTTAGGGGTAGGCCATCGTATGATTGGTCTTAACCCCAGTCTACACAACAAAAGATATGAAAACATAAACTTGAACAAAACCACACAGAGAGAATAGTATGGTACAGTAATAAGCGGCTTCAATCATCTAGTGATTTGGTTTCCAGAGTTTGCTCGGTTTGGTATTATTATTGCTGTTTTTGAAGTTTGATAGGAGTGATAATAAACCCAGCAATAATAAGTGAACTGAATGCAGAGATGGATCTGAATCTCGCATAATAGGATTTTTATTGCTGAAGATATTGTAGGAATCTGCAAGAAAAGGTTATGACTGATGCAATCTGGTTTTATGTCTCTTTTTTTTATAAATAAATTCAATAGTTCTCATCTCCAATGATAGATGAATTTTATTTTGAATGATGTCTGAAAGACGTAGAGATAAAACTGCACTGTTTTTCTGTGGAGCTTTATAGACGGTAACAGTATTAAATATTAGTGTCCTGCATTGTTCTGTAAGTTGCCGATTGATTTCTTTCCTCTGTGTTTAAACTCATGCATCTCAGAGCCACAGATAGGGAGTGTTTATGGACTGTGTTCCTCAAATGTCTGATGTTTTCACCATCTCATCGAGTTGTTTTCCTTGTTTTTTGTGTCAAGGATGAATCAAGGATGAAATAAACGTGCCGAGACGTGTGAGTGTGTTCATCATGTCACGAGACGCAGGCGTTCAAACCGTCCACAGATATATAAAGTTCTGTCGTGAAAATCGAGATGGCGCAGACAGATCCTTCTGATATGCTTACAATCACATCACTCTCTATAGGGCACAGCTGATTGGTTCCTGCTGTATCAGTAGCCAATGAGCTCGCTTGCTCAACATTCAAATACAAATACGCTTTCAGAAGCCCTCCACCTTCCCCAGCTCCACCTGTACAGATCTGCAACGGCTAATTCATGTGTCATGGGGCCACTTCTGACCATTCAAAACATTCAAAACTTAAATAGCATTTTAATAAGCATTGAAATTATTCCCCAACTTAAGTACATGTAAATTATTTAAGTGAGTTTTTAAGTAATGCCAATCTCTAGACACACAATGTATTCCGTCTTTTCGTGTTTGCACTGTTATACTGTAGGGGGCGCTGTTACACATCTACTGAAAGAGTGGATAATCTCCAGATCAAAACACAGGAGAAGAAGAAGCAGAGAAAAGCGATGGCATATGTAATCAGATGCATGTGTAAAATAACGCGATCAGCAACATTAAATAGCATATAATCAAAACGCTTAATGTTACATGAAAATGATCAAAAATGCTGGTGGGGAAGAATGAAACAAAAAATAAATGGACGATGCTTATAATAAAATAAGTCACAATACAGTAGTATTATTTCTTCAATAACACAGCATATTGTTTTTTCACTTTCAATAATGCAATAGTAGCCTATTTTTTCAATAAAACTTGCTTTGTCAAAACACTTAAATTAGCCAGAATCCAAGAAAAATGTATTGTTTAGTAATATTACTTAACATTCTCAAGTAAATTAAATGAACAATAAAACAAAAATATCACATATTACTGTAATGCCTTTTCATTCCTCAAAAATGAATTTAGCAAAACCTAGCACAATATTTATGTGAACGAAACAAAGGATTTAATAACATTTCAACTATGTTTTAGACTTCAAATTCAATTCACAGGATATAATACAGCTAAGACGGCGATAATAATATGATTATTTAAAATATTTCATATGACATATAGGCCTATGTTGGTATATTACTGACCTTTACATTTTATTTCCACGTGTTAATAGAACACTTGTTTTTTTCTGGAATATCATTATTATTTTTTATTTTTTATTTGGCTGTAACCCGATTTTTTATTATTTCACTGAATATTACTAAATCAGTGATTACTTGGTGATTTTCAATGTTAAAGAAAGGCTAAAAAAGCACTTAAAGCATGTTGTAAATGCATAAATACAAACGTCAATAACCTTGCACACAGACGTCCGTTAACGGGACCCAGAGGTGTTTATCGTGCATAAAGAAGGAATCAATCAGTCCAGCTGGTGGAGATGTGGTGTCCCGGAGGACGTCAGCATCCATTAGTGTCCTCGACTCACACACCTCAGCTGTCACAGCTCTGCTTAGCCTAACTTTACTGCTCAAGTTTTCTATTTTCAAACATCCATCAACGCGGATGTCTTTATTTCACCAGAGGTCATACATTCACGCTCGTTCTGTGTCTCTTTCTCTGTTATTTATAGGGTGGCCCAAAATGTTGACAGCAGAGCAAGCGGTGACAGCATCAACATGCTGAGAAATACTGAACTTAATATAAACATGAGAGGAGGAAATGGCACAGTAGATGTCAGGTGTGGACTCAGTGACGCTGAGTGTGTGTGTGTGTGTGTGTGTGTGTGTGTGTGTGAACATGCTGAACTCCTGAAACGCCTCCATTGTAGTCTTGAGTTTCTTCCGGGAACGAACACGTCACAATATTCCTCATCATAATAATTCATACGCAGAATAAAGGGGCGGGGCCTGGTTGAGTTAGTTAGTTGTGTGTTAAACTGGCGGTTATGGTAAGTGCGGGACATTTCCCAAACACACTCGAAGTGCTTGACCAATCACAACACACTGCTCCAGCCGACCAATCAGAGCACAGTGTGCTTTTCAGAAGGAGGGGCTTCATAGAGACAGGAAGTAAACAGAGCGTTACTGACAGACTGGGAAGAGAGGAGCCGCAACAATGGAGAATATGAGGAAAATAATCAACATTCAAGCAGGAAAACCTGTTCTAGTAGAGCCCAGAAACAACATCAAGGGTCTCTTTAATAACATGTAACATAAAATATTTAATTGTTTTATAGATGTTTACCAGTATCCCATTTTTGGAGGCTCTCAAAAGCCCATTAAAAGAGTATTTCGTCTCTTTCCTGATTTATATTGGATGTGAGTCTGTGTTTTTGTTCTCAGGTTCTGAACAGGGAGGTTTGTGAAGGCAAATTTCAGATTATCATCAGACTGTTTGTTATTTTGGGCTCTGCATCGCTGCTTACACTTATCGTATAACTGCCTGGCCAATTTATCACACGATAGAGAAGATTACATTGTGAGAACCGATGCATGAAGAGACTGCCGTCCTTGCTGAGGGTGTTAGGCTGGCATTAATTCATGATTGGACATCCTCACCCTCATATTAGCACATTAGAAGAGCGTTAACCTCATCAGAAAGCCATAGACAGAAAGGCCAGCTCTGCCCTGAAGTCTAACTACCCATAAACACCCGCAGCACTAATGAAAAGATGTGCTTAAGATTTTATGGGCTTCCCGATATGTCATGCCCTGAATCGATGTGTGTTTATAGACGACACCACGGTGTGATGGCAGACTCAGGTTTATATTTCTGCATTTCTGTGAGTGGTGGCCATGCAAAACTTCATTGCCATGATTGTTCTATAGTTGCTTTATGGTGAAATTGAAATGTACACCATTTCCTAGTTCAGTGGTCAAAATATCATTTGTTATTATCTATGCATTATAAAACAGGGATGATTGTATGTTTGTAAATCATTTTGTTCCATATACTAATAATTACTATGCTTTTGTAGGTCAAACTGACCCTGACTGGTTTTTCACCAAATTCACCATAAATCACACTATGAAAAATAGTAAACACAACAGTAACCATTGCAAATAGCAAAGAGATCATAACTGTATTAAATTACGGCTTTTAAAAAAAAAAAGTTAAATAAATGGTATTTAAAATGTAAAAAATATTTAACACATATTTCAACATTTTCTAATTTCTGATGTCTAATTCTAATATTTTATAATTTTCTAATTGTATTTAATACATACATTTCACAAACTTTGAATATACCTTACACAATAATTACAACTTTTATTAATATTATAGCCTGTTACCTGGGACACTTTTATCACTTAATATTAGTAATCAGCATAAATTAGGAATCATTCGAAAGCTCAAACACTCAAAAATCATACAGTGGAAACGGTTTTAAAATCAGACATTTGCATTAACATGATAATGGTACATTAAACAGGCTATGATTTGATTTTGGCTTTGATTTTATGGCAATTTTAGGATTCAAATTATTTTGTAAAATATATATTTTATATATATATTTACGACAAATTTCTGGCAACCACGGCTGCTGTATTGTGCCATGTTCATCAGGCTTTTAGCAGTGTATTTACTGGCTGTTTCTGAGCTGTAAAATGAAGTCAGGACACCAAAAAAGTGATTTTCTGGTCATCTGTGTGTCACCCGTAGCAAAGTGCAATGCTTTGTTTTAAGGGGTTGCACTCACTAAACCTAAAGCCAGACGCATACAAACAAGTCAACAGTTTAACCTTGACTAACTTGCTCAGATTCTCTTTCCCTGAGAGTATCACACTGTAGGTTTTATTTCTTTTGTGCATTTTTGCGTTTTTTTGCATTGCATTATGAATGGTGTGGCGTTTAGTAACGCAGCAATGCACAACATCAAGCTTGTACGGCTAGAAGTGTTAGAGTTCAAGCCTCAGTGTGAGCAATAATAACAGCCTCAACACGCACCGATTAGGCTTTTGGGTTCAGGTCATTTCTAACTTTTTTTAAGTAATCAGATTTAGGATTTTCACTTGAAGGCCAATAAAGTGGACAAATACTGTACAAAATCTGTAAATAAATGATCATTTATTTACAGATTTTGTACAGTATTTGTCCACTTTATTGGCCTTCAAGTGAAAATCCTAAATCTGATTACTGTCATTTACTGTCATTACCGTCACTATTAGCATTTACTCATTCATACAGACTGTGAAATTCACAGTAAAATGTCTGTATGAATGAGTAAATGCCAATAAGATTTGATAGCCAACATATGCATAGGCATCTTTGGTAATGTCGTAGGCCGAACACATGTATGTGACCAGACTTTCAAAACGGTAAAATATTTAAAAAATGCAGGAATATATAATGAACAAATGATGAAGTATTTGTATAACAACTAATAATGAAGGTGCTCTCCAAATAAATTCCCAGTTGAGTCGCGGTGTCGAACTCCTCAGTTCACAAGAAAATGCAGAAATCTTTGGACATACTATTAGAACACCGAATAATTCCGGCATTTCCGTCACCAATTTTGACGTCATCATTGTGTCGCGTTAAGCGTGACGCTAAAGACAATTTTGAAATCAGATGCGAAATCTGATTGGAATCGCTTTTCAAACCCCCTCAAAATTTTGATTTCAAGATTTGAAAAAATCTGATTTCACGTGTACAAATCTGGATGTGAAAAAAAAAGATCAGATTTTCGCTGGCCAGTCATGGGTGTGTTTCCCGTACAACGGCGTAACTCACTATCATAGTATGATGCATCGTTGAAGAAATAACTATAGTCACGACGTTTCCCGAAACCGTACTGTCGCAAAGTGGTCGTTCAACCATGTTAGTTAATGATGTCACACGTGGTGGAGAAATAAATTATTTTAATGAATCTGTTTGAGATCGAATTAACACTAGAAGTTTTTCTATAAATTACAGACATGCATCTGAGGAATATTTCTCATTTTCTCAGTTATTTTGCTTTATTTCCAGATTCAATCATGAAGCACGTTTCCATTACAGATTTGCGCAAAACTTTTGCGTTTTTTTTCTAAATGTCGACAAAAAACTATTGCGAAATGACAGCGTTTCCATTAACCGATGTAATGCGACTAAAACTTCATTTTTCCTCTCGCGATAAGTAAAATCATTCCAAAAATCATGGCAACGGACGTTGGTATGTTTATGTACTAGATATCCCAGCCACTGCACTGCCCATTATTATTAATCGAAGGAGACGTATGTGTGTTCTCCAAGCATTAATGGTGAGGAACGACCCTTATTATACTTGTGAGCGGCACATATGATGTGTTTCTGGGTGTTTCTCCCTCATTTCTGCTTCGAGGTCTTGATTGTGGCA
>FLSR01001174.1:63252-79419 GCA_900092035.1 Leuciscus waleckii
CTCGTTGAACTGCTATAACAACAGAACTTGTTTTGGGAATGGACTCTTGACGTGGACCAGGGAACAACCACCCACGACATTCATCTCAGCTGCGAGTTTTACATGGGAAAACATCAGTCACAGTCACTTCAGAACGTGTAGAAATTAAGTGAGATTTGCACTGCCTTTGTCATGACTTTGACAGACAGGACGAGGATGTGTTTCTCTTTGAAGATGATGTTCTGGTTTGGGGCTTCGGTGTCTTTTGTTATCGCTACGGCATGAGCACAAAACTTCAAGAGATCGCCTTCAAGCCGAGCTCGGCAGCTGAGATTTCCTGAAGGACAATGTTCTTGTGTCAACATTTGTATTACTATGCAAATGTGATAGCTTTCTTTGTTGTGTAACCATCGAGCTCACGGTCTCACAATCATTTAGCCTCATGTAGAAACAAAGACCTCTTGAAAACACAGACCTGCTTTGATGCGGTGAGGAACACACACACACTCTGGTCCAAACACGAACATCACAGTCAATCACAGCTTGTATGAAGTCACATGACAGCAGTGTGAGGATCAGACCCAAATTTAGACATTTGAGAGATGCAAACTATACTCAATGACATTGATTTCAGTTGTATTGATGTTTTCTTCCCCATGTCACATGACTTCACAAGAATGTGAATATAGTGCATGAGTCATGAACTACTTTTCTGATACATTTTTGGCTTTTTTTTTAACAAATAATGCTTAACAGCATCCATCTAAAAGCTGTATGAAACGTCAACATCCTCTTTAGTTTTTCACAGAATAAATAAAGTCATACGGGGTAAAAAAATGTGAATATAGTGCATGAGTCATGAACTACTTTTCTGATACATTTTTGGCTTTTTTTTTAACAAATAATGCTTAACAGCATCCATCTAAAAGCTGTATGAAACGTCAACATCCTCTTTAGTTTTTCACAGAATAAATAAAGTCATACGGGTTTGGAAGGTCATGAGGGAGAGGAAATGATGACAGAATTATCAATGAATAGATGAACATCCATTTTAAGATGTTTAAGAGTTTGTTTTCTGACAAAAAGGTTTGTCTGGTTATAGCAGAACTAAACCATCTGGACATAAAAAGCATTTTCTCCATTGACGGCCTTCAAAATTCATACAATTTTTATCAAATCAATATTTCATAGATGTTTTGCTTGTCAAGTAGTAATATCTTGATTGATTTGTTTACTTTTTTAAACCGTTTCAGTCTTTCTTAATTCAGTGTGCTACTTTCTGTTTCTTCATAATTCTTTGTGACATTTTATAGCAATTTCTGAGTGAAACTTTTTTTTTTCCTTCACCAATTTTTTTTTTCTTCACTGTGTTTTACATCTTCTTGTCAATTTTATAGCAATTTCTGAGTGAAACTTTTTTTTTTCCTTCACCAATTTTTTTTTTCTTCACTGTGTTTTACATCTTCTTGTTCTTGCCACAAGAAACGTTCATATGTAAATCTGTGAGATTTAAATGAATGTCTCGTATGTTCTCCCTTGAAGGGTCCTCAACACCGGAGAGGATGTCTAAAAGAGGCATTTTATTTTCATTTTGCCTTTGGTTTTCCACAGGGACGTGTGGCCCAGATAAACCAGGCACTGCAATTCTCCTCACAAGCAAAAGATGTCCAGTAGCATATATATATATATTCAGTCATGAAACTTTAGAAAGCGCAGGCTGATGGTCCTTTACATGCAGTCTACAAGCAATCACATCATCACTGCATGGCACAAGCTGATTGGCTCTGCTGATCCAGCAGCCAATGAGATTGCTTGCTCAACATTCAAATAGTCTGGTTG
Source organism: Leuciscus waleckii (assembly GCA_900092035.1). Taxonomy (NCBI): domain Eukaryota; kingdom Metazoa; phylum Chordata; class Actinopteri; order Cypriniformes; family Leuciscidae; genus Leuciscus; species Leuciscus waleckii. The sequence continues at coordinate 65,071 of FLSR01001174.1, forward strand.
ATTGTTCGCTGTAAGCTAGTCCAGCAGCGCTGTCAGAGTTCCTCTGAATATATCAGAAAATCCTTGAAACAAAATGACTTTACTTGAGAAGTGTCACGATTTTGGGTTTGTTCTTGTCATGTCATGCTTCATGTCTGTCATGTGATTCCCTGTTTGTCATGTGACCCTGCCATGTGTCTTGTCATTGGTTTATTGTCTGATCATTGTTCACAGGTGGTGTCCCTTGTCTTGTCTTTAGTCTGTGTATTTAAGCCCTCATGTTTGTCATGTGCCTTTGTCTAGTAATAATTCCTGTAACCACTGTTGTGCGAGTTTTGTCTTGTTTCATGCCATGCTTTTGTTTCAAGTTTTTGGATTATTTGGTCAATAAAGCTGCACTTGGGTTCTCAAGGCTTGCCTCAGTGGATCATTCTTACAGAAGCAACACTGCATACATTTAATCTTTAAATATGCCAGTCATGCATAAGATAAACGTACTTGTTTCTTACCACTTTTAATTTATGGAAGCATGACAAATATCAATCTCAGTTAAAACTATGTAATCCAAATGTATGGAAGTTTTATATGCAATTCAAATACAAAAATCGTAAATTTAGGCCTATATATTTTAGCGACTGCACAGCAACGCCTGAGTTCTGTATGACCACCAATCATATTTTCTTTGAAACATTTGTTTTTAGTGTGCAAACTAATGTTTTGCTAACAAAACTGTGTAAGCCATCCAAAGTGGTTGTGAAATATCGCCTTAAAACTAAAATGCGTAATTTTGTTGATGTCAAATTTCTGCAGTATTGAAGAAAAGCTCATTATTTGAGCACAAACATGACACACTTCAGCTTAATATAGACCACAGTTTCTGGAAGAACACTCCAGTTGGAAATCTAAAGCAAATGTGAAGCTGACAAAAGTTGAGTCACATGGCAGAACGATCGAGCTGGTCTGTTAAAAATATCCTCAGTAAATCCATTTCCATCAGGCCTCCAGAGCTCGACGGCATGTGTGTTTTCTGCTCGAGTTTCTCTGCAAGCTCTCGATTCACACGATGAGTCATTCAGCATGAGCCTAACCACCAATTTAGCTGCACAAACTCGGTGAGATCTTGCGTTAAGATGCGGGCGCTTTCCCTGCATTAGGACTGGGAGTGTTGAGGAGTGTTTTCCCAGGAGCAGATTTTGCTCCACTATATGCAGACAGCTCGTTCGCCTCACGTCTCCATTCCCACAAACGAAGGCAGAAATAGTCTTAATTTAAGCATCAAGCGTGCAGTGTTCTGTCTGTCTGTCCCAGTTGGATAAATATTGACTGTTGTGGAGCAGATGGCCAGGGTGTTAGAGAGGAAAAGTCAGGGATCAGGACTAACATCTGGTCTCGGCGCTCCACAAACACGGCTTCTACGTCAGTTCGGCTCATTGAGGGATCAACTAACTGAGACGCCACACCTCATCAAATCACTTTCTCAATCAATACTTTTCTCTTGTTTTCCAGTAAAGATAACACTTTAAGTAGCACAATGAGCAATATATTTGTTAAAAGTATTTACTTATCTTCGTTATCAATTGTTCATGTTAGTTCAGGTCCATTATACAATATTAATAAATACAACTTTTGATGTGAATTAATTTTTGTTCATGTTAACTAACGAAACCTTATTCTGAAGTGTTACCAAAATATCTAAATATCCACGAAACAAAATCAATTTTTTTCTTTCTCAATCAATACTTTTCTCTTGGTTTCCTGTAAATATATCCGTAACACTTTAAGTAGCACATGCAATATATTTGTTATAGTATTTATTTATCTTCGTTTATCAACGTTATGTTGTGAGTTCATGTTAGTTAAGTTCAGGTCTATTATACAATATTAACAAATACAACATTTTGATGTCAATAATGTATTAGTAAATGTTGAAATTAACAGTAACTAAGATAGTACATTTTTGTTCATGTTAACTAATGAAACCTTATTGTGAAGTGTTACCAAAATATCTAAATATTCTTCTTGTTTCGAGGGAATATGTCTTGGATTTTTTTTTTTCTTTCTTCAATGGCAAGTTTTTGTCTTTCTTGTGTTGGGCATACGCTATACTATTCAAAATTTTGGGGTCATTAAGATTTTATAAAGTTTTTGAAATAAGTCTCTTCTGCTCACCAAAGATGCATTCATTTGATCAAAAATACAAGAAATTATGAAATATTATTACAAATTAAAATAGCGGTTTTCTATGTGAGTATATAGTAAACTTTAATTTATTCATGCGATCAAAGCTGGATTTTCAGCATCATTACTCCAGTCTTCAGAGTCACATGATCCTTCAGAAATCATTCTAATATGATGATATGATGCTCCAGAAATCATCAACATCTTAGCATCATGCCAGTGAGTTTTACAAGCACAACCGGCACTCACATCTCCAGAAAAGTTAAAAAATCTAGTTTATCGATGGAGTGCTTCAACTTTGACAATAGCTGTCAGATATGAAGTCATTGGTATTAAACAGTTGTCATGCCAGCTGTAATCTCTTCTGCTGTAGGTGACGGGTCAGAAGGGCTATAGCGTACGCTGAGGTTTGGATTACGAGCCACAGGTAATGGGATCCCTCACGAGGACCCGGTATCTCTGTCTCAGAGTGGTCTCTTTAAACCCCCTCAGTGATAACCATCACAGCGTTCTCACACACACACACACCGCGCCGAGAGAGACGTCACTCACTTTGGCAGAGTGTTATGATAAACACACGGCTCCGTCTCTGCCAAAGGGTCTCGCCACCCTCAAATCTCAATCCATATCACTTTCCGTAGATAAAATCTAGCACCAGCTGTCTGTCCCGATTGTCCTTTGGCCCATCAGGAAGAGCTGAATGAAGGAATATGGACACCGTGGCCTACATGATGCTGTTTAGCAATTCATGCAAATGCTATTCATTTCATATGCGCGTACGTTGGCCACCTTAAAATATAGAAACAGCTGCATATTTATATTGCAAGACAAATATTATGTGCAATATTCAGGGGCGTAGGAATGACTTTGACATGGGGGGGGGGGGGGGGGGGGGGTTGGGGCACACTAGAAAAAAACACCCCCCAAAAACTCTGAACAAAAACTCACAGTTGAACAAAATTGAACAAAAACTCACAGTTTTTGTTCAATGCTATCTTAAACTCTTCTGATTGGCCATTGCGTTCAAGAAATCAACAGATATGTTTGTGATTTGCTACATTTCTCAACACTGCAAAAACACATTGTAAATTAAACCCTCACGTTCTCCAGAGCGCTAGCCTGGGAAAACCCAGACTACTTCTGGCGAATTTTAATTCTCTCTCCAGGATAGTCTGGAGAAGAGCCCATTCAAACTCATTTCTCTGCCGCCGAAATCTGTATAATGTACATTCAGCAATATTTTAGGTTCAGTTTGTTTAAAGCTCGCTCTTGTAATTACCCACAATGCACCGGCTGACCCACCACAGCACATTTAGCACACAGACTGACTGAGTGATTTCCACTGGCCTCAATCTCAGTCTGATGAATCAACTTGTGTAGAACAGAAAAAAATCAATCAATACCAATCAGCGGAGGTTTGTTCCACTTACTCCCTCAGTAAATACAGATTTACGGTCACTAGAGAAAAACATTCACGTTCTCTATTAGTGTGCAGTAAATTACAGTCCGGCTCATATTGCTGTCGCTCTTAACCTTTCGCCGGCGTAAAGACTTCTATAGCAGCGCTGGGACAATGGAGTCGTGTTTAATGAGCTTCACGTCTACATTAATTACATCATTCTGCTGTTACGAGGCGGCTCGCGACACTGCAGAGAACACACTGAAACACAACACACGCTATCCGGCTCTTCTCCAGCATGAAGATGCCAGTGAATAATGAAAGATGGAGTATCCGTTTATCAGGCGTCCCCGAGGAGATTTTGACATGTTCTGTAAGAGATTTGCACAATCTGATCTGAATGCAAAGGCAAACTGAATTAAAATCTTCTCCGGACAGGGTTTGAATGGCTCTTAATGGCGTCGCTCCTAAAACGCCACAGGCAGGGTTTCCAGAACATATCAGATTTCCATTGAGCGCAAATGAGCCGAATTCTCATTCAAATTGAGATGGATTGAATCTAATAAAGTTTTCTCCCCGAAGACAGCCTGTCTCCATCTCAGCACCTTTTAATAATCAGAAAAATGTGGACTGATCCTTCCCTCTTCTCTGACCGACCTTCAGCCGTCACGACAACTACTTTCTGTCTGAGACACACACTCTCTAAACGTGTAATTAAAGCCTCAACAATGCTTGTGGCGAAAGGCACTTTGCGGCTTCATTTCGGCCGCTTGGCGTTTGCAGAACAAGTTTTGCTGTCTGTCCAAATGAATCACTGTGTGAACGGGCTTTACAAGCGCAAGCCATTCCACAGACACTTTTATCCTAAAAACACAGCATTTCAAGAAGAGCTGATCATAATGACATCAGCAAAACAAGCAAACAGCATCATTTCCAGAGAAAACTACTGTTCTTTCTGTTGTTTAAACAGGATCATGACATTATGTTTCCTAATGGCAGTGTTGAGAAGAAAAACCTTATCTTAGATTGTGTATCAGGACCAGTGGTATTTTATATACTATTATAGTATTTCATAACAATTTTTTACTGCTGTACCGTACATCCGCCTTGGCCGTACAGCAGAATGACTTTGGCAAAGTGTTTATTCTGCTGATCTGTGCAGTGAAAGTGTTTATTCTGCTGATCATATTGGCCACTATGAATCAACGTCCATCCCACCACCATAATAGTAACATACAGTATGGTGACGTGGTACAACATGTATGGAATCACAAACAGCAACTAAATAAACAAACTCATCCAATCTGTTTATTATTAGACAAATATTTGTGGGGAGGCATTATTCTGAAATGAGATGACAGAACATTTTACTTTTGCTAAGGTTAACGCAGAGAAATCGATTGCCAGCTATATCTATCGCTATGTGGCCGGTATGTTAGTTAGCACCTCTCGCAAAGCATAACACACGTGCCATTCAAAATTCCATTGTTGATTTAATCGACATATGCCTCGTATCTATAATTCAATTTTAAAAAGCTTGCTAATTTCAACCGCTTGACTGAGACTAATTTACCTCATACAAAAGTCCAGTCTTATTCCAGTTCAAAGCTGGTGTGCACCGGTGACGTATGTGTATGTTCCTAGAGTAATGTTAACTTCTCTCTACCAATCAGATGCTCCGACTATAGGTGAAAAGTGAAGAACTGGGTTTGACTTGCTGGCAAAACCGGATATCTCCTTTGTCGCGCTTTCAAAATAAAAGTTCCAAATGTACAGTTTTTGTCCCAGGCTAATTTTTGGCTGGGACACATGCAGCATTTTCCCGTCCCCCCCGGTTCCTACGCCAATGGCAATATTATAAAGAAAACAGAATGAATTGCTTTCAAAATAAAATTGGACATTGTAAAAACATTAATGCTATCAAATTAATTAATCGCATCTAACAAAAAAAGTTTGTAAATTATTAATTTCTTTAATTTCTTTCCCCCCCAAAAAATATTAAATAAATAAATAAATAAATAATAAATGAATGAATGAATGAATGAATAAAAACAAAGTCTATTATAAAAAATAATAATACATCTGGTTTAATAACACACTACTACTACTACTACTACTACTACTACTACTACTAGGCCTACAACTACTACTACTACTACTACTACTACTACTACTACTACTACTACTAGGCCTACTAGGCCTACTATTACAACTACTACTACTAATAATAATGTTTTATTTCAGTTTTAGTAATTAAGTACTTATTTCATTTAGTTGCCAAGTCAACATTTCAGATTTTCTCTCAGCTTTAATACCAGTTTATGAAAACAACTTTTAATAGTTTTAATTAACAATAACAGTGTTCAGGACTGACATAATAAGCACACGTGTGTGTCTTAGTTGTTTGGCAGGTTTACAGTGTTTAATGTAGGACACTAATGGATTGTGTGGTGTTTGGCAGCCGTTCTGTTGGCACACTAATGATCATGTTATTTTTCTGGTGTAAAACTTGCAACTTCCAAAAACTCCTTCCACATTTTCTAAGTGGGAGTAAAACAAAACAAAAAATGCAGGAACTTGCAGAAATTCCCACAATTACACTGTGACATTCTCGAAATGTTAAAAATAATCTCCGCCAGGATTTCATTCATGCCACGTCATGAATATCTTCACTGGCTGACAGTGTGGTCTTATTAACCCCTCGTCAGCGGTCCGACATAACCCGTGACATTTCCCCAAATATCGCTATAGCCTAGTGAGCAATAATGGCAAAAGTGACATTCTGTGCAGCATTACAGTCCTAAAACGGCACTAAACGTGTCAGGAACGCACCTTATGTCCAGAATTTATGTCAGAAAGCATGTGGCGAAAACTTACAACGGACAGCACTCAAAATCCAACGCAAAATCCCTTCAGTCTATTTCCAGAAGAAGAGAGGAGGTGTTTCAGTCACGCAAGCCCTGTGGGAGAAAACTGAGAGATTGAAAAGCAAGAGATTCTGGAGGCCGTGCCGCTAATTTCGCTGTCACCACATCATGCTGTATTTAAAAAGCCAATTTAGTCTCTCTTTGCATGTGACAGGACAAGTACAGATGCTATTGTGCGCTTCTTTACACCCCATGTCGGCCAACCTGAAGTCAGCTGAGTGACAGAGAGCTCAACAAGAGCTCACGCAGTGTGTGTGTGTGTGTGTGTGTGTGTGTGTGTGCAGAGCCTGGCGTGAGATCTCAACTGAGGATGCCGTGTGTCAGATGAGTTTCTGCAAGCGACTGCAAAAAATGATGAATATCTAAACATTCTTAAATCAAGACAGGTTTACTTGAGAAGCAAAATGACTGAAGATAATAAGTTACAAAATGTTACAAAATTAAGTGATTTTTTGTTGTTGTTGCTTAAAGCAAGACAAAAATAGGCCTATCTGGCAATGGAGTCAGAAAAAAAAAAAAGATTTAAGTTTATTTTTCTGACTCCACTGGCAAATATTATTCATGTTTTAAGCATAAAATATTTTATAAAAGCATTTTATTTAAAATCAAAAGTGACAGTAAAGACATTAATAATGTTAAAAAAAGATTCTGTTTCAAATAAATGCTGTTCTTTTGAACTTTCTATTCATCAAAGAATCCTGAAAAATAAAAAATGTATCACGGTTTCCACAAAAATATGAAGCAGCACAACTGTTTTCAACATTGATAACAATCATAAATGTTTCCTGATCATCAAATCATCATATTAGAATGATTTCTGAAGGATCATGTGACTAAAGACTGGAGTAATGATGCTGAAAATTCAGCTTTGATCACAGGAATAAATTACACTTTAGTATATATTCACATAGAAATCAGCTATTTTAAATTGTAATAATATTTCACTGTTTTTATTGTTTTTTTCATCAAATAAATGCAGCCTTGATGAGCCGAAGAGACTTCTTACAAAATCTTAAAAAAATCTTACCGATTCCAAACAGTATATAGTAGTATATATAAAATACATAAACAAGGGTGTTTTTCCTGTGTTTGAAACTATCACCATAATCAACATTTTATTATTTTTACCAGATAATCACTAGATTTTGTATAGATCATAAATAACAGCTCTATAATTAAAAAGCCACAGCCACTTGTTGTATCTTAGCAAGCTAAACTAAAAGTCTCTTCCCGAATGCTCCTCACACAAACTAAACCATCAGTTTAGAAAGTTGGCGACGCGTTGTGCATCAGTTCCAGCACGTTCCCTGTCCTTGTTCGCCCTCAGCGGGGAGTAAACTTCTCCCAAGCTCAGATAACCTATTTCTGGCTTTTGTGATGAGATGTCCTGGTTTGATGTGATCTCGACGCTGTGAACGCGGTGACATCCGTCTGTGCTGTGACAGACATGTTTTCCAGGAGACGACAGATACCTCCACTAGCACACGCTCAAACCCCAGCAGCCTTGGAGATCCAACACACACACACACACACACATGCTGTTTGTCACGGAGAGAGAGTCTGTGTCTGCACCGCACACCGTGCTTTTAGCATGACTAATGGAGGCGGCCTTGAAAACCTTTCCTTGAATGTTTCAGACGGATCCGGTCTGCGGAGACACACACATATACGTGACCTGAAAGAGCCTCTTCAAACCAATTTCTCATTTATTCCTTTAAACTCATTACAGGGCCAGAGGAAGCGGCTTTCATTAGATATTAATGCAGCCCAAAGATTATATAAGCTTTTATAAATGACTCAAGCAATTCGCTGCAACAAGACAGATAATAATCCTCATCGCTGTCCTAGGACAATTAACAATTAAACCTGAGCTTTCGTCCGAAGCACCAGCCATGACCGCGGTGGGACATTTTGTGCATGGCCTGGTTTCTGTGTGTTTGGCATTGTGCTGTATAGCCCCGCCCACCTTGCATTTCATTGGTCCAAATTTCTGCTACACATGACTTGTGTAAAAAGAGGGCAAAAGTGATGTGCAGCCCAGGAAAATTTACATATTGGGCCCTATTTTAAGGATCTAAGCTCATGGTCTAAAGCGCACGGCGCAAGAGCACTTAGTGCGTGTCCGAATCCACTTTTCTAGTTTAACGACGGGACAAATGGTCGCGCTCCCGGCGCATGGTCTGAAAGGGTTGTCTCTATTCTCTTAAAAATAAATTAAGCTAAACAGAAATATAAAAAATAAAAATGACAAAAGCACATAATTACTAAAAAAAAATTCTATTTCTATTTAGCTTTAATTTATTTTTATATAAGTTTTATTTATTTTAGTACTTTGAGGACGAAAATACTTATTTGATGTAATTCAACTAAAGCTAAAAATATGAATAATAATAATTTAAAAAAAGCCTTTCGGGGAGCCTGCTCTGATTGGTCAGAGGGCCCAGTCTGTTGTGATTGGTCTACTCTGCTCTGATTGGTCAGATGGCTCAGTCTTTTGTGATTGGCCTACAATAAATTAAATCTAAATAGAAATATTCAAAAACTAAAAATTACAAAAGCACATAATTTCTAAAAAAATTTATATATTTCTATTTAGCTTTATTTTATTTTATATAAGTTTTATTTATTTTAATACTTTAAGTTTTTTAAGTTTCATTTTTTAATCTTATAATTACTTTTTTAATTTTATTTCAGCTTCATTTCAATTAACAAAAAGATTTTTAAGCTAAAATATTTTAAATAACAATATTTATAATAAAAATAATCATGTTAATAAAAATTTTATTTGTCATTTAAATGTAAAGCAACATGTCGAGACACATTACTGAGAATTTGGGTGAAATGTGCTGAACTGTTGTGAAAATAATGGCACTATAAAAAAAAATAATGGACCTAAAAATATGCTTAATTTTGAATCAGATGGCTGTGATTTTCATGTAATAAACATTGTTCAGTGTGTGAGATTTGAACCGGAAGCAGATCTGGGGCCAGTTGCATAAACGCAGACACTACGTCACATTAAGACTTACTTTTCGGACTGAAATTAGACCAGTCTACGTTTTTATGTAAATGATTTAAATAAGTTATGACCAGTCCTTCAAGAAGAAACTGAGATGACTTACTAAGACTAGTCTAAGGCCACAGACTGTATTATCTGACGCTGATCTGACTGACTCCCAGAAGAGATGAGGGGAAGCCAGCGTTTGTTTATTTATAGAGAATAATGGGACTAATTGTTAAATTAGTGCGTTGATTGATTCTCTATTGAGTGTGGTCTGAACCCAGGAGTGAAGGATGTCTTTAAATAGAGCCTGTGACAGGAGGGATGATACCAGAGCCCAGCTACACTCCCAGAGAGACGGATCCGAGGGCAAGCTGATGCTTTATCACGCTGCAGGAACAGATACAGGCTTCAGGACACCGTCAGTCGTCTATTTACTCAGCAGAAGACAGAAGTCACGCTGTCAAACACACATTATGCCTTCTGACCTGTAATGCACAGCGCTGAGACACAAACCATTTCAGGCACAGGCTTACATTTCACACAGACATTTTTTTTTGCGTGAAAAAATTAAGCCCATTAAAGATTTTTTTCTTGCATTTTGACATTATTTTCATGATTACTGTAATCTGTGAAAATATAATTCAATTGTGAAGTATTTATACATCATGCTAGTATTTGTTGTACTGCCTTTTTATTTAAATTGATCAAAGATTTTTTTTTACTGTAATTCACAAATAATTGTCTAATAAATAAAAAAAGATCATTATTTAAAAGTATGTACACATAACGATAATACTTGTTTGATGTAATTCAACCAAAGCTAAAAATATTAATAATACATTTTAAAAAGCCTTTCTGAGAGCCTGTTGTGATTGGTCTACTCTGCTCTGATTGGTCAGATGCTCCAGTCTGTTGTGATTGGTCTACTCTGCTCTGATTGGTCAGATGCTCCAGTCTGTTGTGATTGGTCTACTCTGCTCTGATTGGTCAGATGGCCCAGTCTGTTGTGATTGGTCTACTCTGCTCTAATTGGTCAGATGCTCCAGTCTGTTGTGATTGGTCTACTCTGCTCTGATTGGTCAGATGGCCCAGTCTGTTGTGATCGATCTACTCTCTCTGATTGGTCAGATGTTCCAGTCTGTGTGATTGGTCTACTATGCTCTGATTGGTCAGATGGTCCAGTCTGTTGTGATTGGTTTACTCTGCTCTGATTGGTCAGATGACCCAGTCTGTTGTGATTGGTTTACTCTGCTCTGATTGGTCAGATGGTCCAGTCTGTTGTGATTGGTTTACTCTGCTCTGATTGGTCAGATGGCTCAGTCTGTTCTGATTGGTCTACTCTGCTCTGATTGGTCAGACGGCCCAACATCTGAATTCCAGCTCTTCCTCAGCTCTTGATACACAGTGATCTGAACAGTAATGATGGCGTCGGTTTAACCGTATCAATTCCAGTGTGAGTCCTCATCCTTTAGAAGTTCATCAAAGTGGATTCACAGCACAGAACAAAGCGTCTTCTCGACATGAACAACAAGAACCAAACTCTTCCAGTCTCAGATAAACTACAGTGTTTGAGGGCGGGGCTAAGAGACGCTGTTCACAGGCAGCCAATGAAAACATAGGCTGGCATTATGCAAATGTGCTACATTGTTGCGTAAGTTCATCAGGAAGTGAGACTCGTTTCAGCAGTTCAGAATCGATTCTTCAATAACTTCATTTGTCATGCACTTTGCAGACCTTTTTCGATTCACAGCTCCATAACACTACATGAAAGGTTATATTTGAAAAAGCATAATAGGGGCACATTAAGTTGTTTGCAATGCATTGGCCAAACGTTCTCTGTCCTGTGTTAATATATCAGTGTCAGGGCAGGCCGAGGCGCACGACTCAGGTAATGCATTAATATCTCCCAGAATTCTCACGAAGGATGATAAATGTCAAAGTGCATGAATCATCAGCGCTTTAATAAGATCCAGCCTCATCAGGACGTTCTGATCTCAAACACAGTGACTCACAAAGAGCCTCATTCACACCTGAAGCGCCAGCATCCATTAATAGCCCACCGCAATCGCACCTTTATTCTGGAGTGCAAATTAACCTGCCATTTACAAAAGCATGTTGTGTTTGAAGCGTGTTTAATGCAACTTTCTGTGCGTCACTGTTTCTGGTTTAATTACGTGCTTCTGTGTTTCACACCGGCTCTAAATATAGAGTCTAATTCGATAATTGCCATTTATCCACAAACCCTCCTGCTCGGGTGTGACTGAGCCGCATCGCTCCGCACCTCACAGCACACGGCGCTCTTATTACATTTATGTGACGGCCTTAAATATAAACTCGCTGCATTTCAGACGGCCTTACGCGCGCACGGAGCGGATGCCGTGTTTCCGGCCCCTAAATTAAATTACTCCGGCCTGCCCAGACGAGACGACTGTTTGTCTGCACTTGAGAAAGGGAGGGAATGGAGACTTATGGATCCAAATGGATTTCAAATAGAATTTAAAGCCAGGCTTGGTTTCTCAGATGCGGGTCACCGTATTTAACAACATTGAGTCAGTGGTTTTACCGTATATGAAATCACATTCATATCTGTGATGTATGAAGGAGGGAAACGGGTACATGCAGGCTCTGAAACTGACATGTGAGTAAAAATGGGATTTGCTAAGTAAATTCACTTTTTATTCTCGGTATTCGTCAATCTAAAAGATATTTTATAATCACCAGAGGTGGGACAAAGTCATTGTTATGCAAGTCACAAGTAAGTCTCAAGTCTTTGCCCTCGAGTCCCGAGTCAAGTCGAGTCAAAGATGAGGCAAGTCCCGAGTCGAGTCAAAAGTCAAAGCCAACAAGTCTCAAGTCGAGTCCAAAGTCCTACCATTTTAGTTTCGAGTCATTTCAAGTCCTCTTGCCACAGAAATCAAATTTATACAAATCATGTACGTCTGTAAGATTTGTATTTATTTAAACCTCTTTTTATACAATGACATTAATCAAATACAGTAAAAAACAGAAAATTTAATTTTCACAAAAAATGCTTGTATTTCAACAGCATATTGCACTAGAACAATGCACAGCATGCAGCTCCAGTCCTGTATTGTATTAACCTCATATTGCAAAACAGTTTAACTTTCAAATAGACATGGGTCGTTTTAGCCTAAACTTTTTAAACAATGTCATCAATAAAATCCTCACTCCTCAAAATTATCACTTCTGAAAAACTGGACCAACCTGATAATATAATTGGAATGCGTGTTGCAGTGCAAGACCAGCACGCGCAATAGTGCTTTCACATGCTGCGTTTGCAGTGCGTGATCCGCGGCTGTACCACAAATACATACTCACTATTTGTATTTCAAATCCAGAAGTTATTAGCATCTTTTATTTAAAAAAAAAATTGTCAGCATTGCGATTCTCTTTGTACACACGTATACACTCTTTAATAGACGTATTCACGTTTAAATACAATTTAAACAACGTATTATTTAATGCATTACTCTTATATAATTATATATTAAGTTGCTCAAGCAAGTGGTAAAATATTTAACCATGTACTTATATAAAAATCGCATAGCCTACATTTTAAATTAAAACTTAAAATTGACAAAAACAGCAGACTCATACTCTTTCTTTTGCATAATTTAAATCTTTATACAATAAATCTCGCATGTCACAAAGAACTTGTTTTTCCACCTCCACGAATGAGACGAGTGTTATGCCTTGTTGAAATATGTATTTTCCCTTGATTTAGGCTACCCCGGTCTTAACGTCTCAGCATTGCGATTCTCTTTGTACACATATACACTCTTTAATAGACGTATGCACGTTTAAACACAATTTAAACAACGTAGGCCTATTATTCAATGCATTACTATTATTATTTTTTTTAATGTTTTTAATGTTAGTCAATGATAACCCTGAACATAATATAAAATGATAATCTGACTATTGTTTAAGAACATGTAATGTTCAAATAAACAACAAACTGTCTTCTAAAAACAGATCTTTTAGCTACGTTTTAGAGGACAAAGTTTCAGAGAATGATAACTATCAGAAGTTTAAGCATAGTCAGGCCATGGATCCTGCCGTCCATGAAGATGAAGGCTTGTTCAAGCATTGCTGCTTCAGCTCAGAGTTTATTCTTGCTGCACATCACATGCTGAACTCAACAGAAAATGTGATAAATATGTATATAAATATGCAAACACCTTCTATTCAGTCAATCTAACTCAATCCTGATGATTTATGCGTTTTATATTCTGCAAAATCTGCAAAAATTAATTACCATTTGGATGCAAATGAGGCCTTTACTGTATGTAAATGAGATTTCATGGCATTTTAGTTTGTAATAGTTCTTAATGGCTCACTTCCGTTAACTATTAATGTCCGTTACTTAAAGAAATGAACAATAGTCGCCTAGAAATCACTGTATAGAAACACTTCCTGCGTGAGAGATGTTGGATGATAGACTTCTGATAGCCTGTTGTTCTCCATTTTTCTGGCAATAAAATAAATCTTTGTGATGATTTTGTCAGCATGTCATGCTCAGACGTTATCTCCGGGTCTGTGGTCCGTGTGCTCGATCAGATGATTCATCGTCCTGCGGTTCGGTTATTTCTCGGCCTCTCGTCTCCGGATATTTAGCGCTCTCGTCCGGCCCACACCTGTTACTCATTCCCTGAGCTTTCCTTCTGAGGCTCTGGGGTTTGAGCCGAGCTCTGGCGCTCAGGATGACAAATAGATCCAGTGAAACACACAGAACACTCATCCTCCCTTCTCCATCACTGAGGGTTAACCTCATCTATCTATCTATCTATCTATCTATCTATCTATCTATCTATCTATCTATCTATCTATCTATCTATCTA
>FLSR01001174.1:85553-102190 GCA_900092035.1 Leuciscus waleckii
TATCAAATTAATTAAAAATATTAACAAACATTATAATAGTATATCAATAATGCTAAAATAACACTGTTGTTTACATGAATAATTTCTTGAAAAAATGTTTATTAAGAAATACTGTTGTAAAATAACTTGTCAAAATGTATATTAATTGAACTTTTTAAAGGGGTGGTTGATTATGATTTGACTTGTCTAACTCTAGTTAGTGTGTAATGTTGCTGTTTGATCATAAACAACATCTGCAAAGTTACAACGCTCAAAGTTCAAAGCAAAGGGAGATATTTGCTTTTAAAGAAATCACTTTTTAAGAACTACAACAAACGGCTGGTAGAGACTACACCACATTCCTCCCGGGTTAGTGACATCACCAACCCTAGAATATACATAAACCCCCGGGGACACGATTTATAGATTATCAAGACAGAATATGCTAATCAATGACTAGAAGATAACTACACATCAGCTTCATAAATTCATCAACTAACCATCAGAAATGTCCTGTTGCTTCTACATGTTGTCTCTTCTTTTGAGTCTCTCCATCATTAAACATAAACATTGACATTTCTAGTGCATGTGTGTGTGAGGTAAAAGGACACTAGCTCTATCTATCTATCTATCTATCTATCTATCTATCTATCTATCTATCTATCTATCTAGTCTATCTATCTATCTATCTATCTATCTATCTATCTATCTATCTATCTATCTATCTATCTATCTATCTATCTATCTATCTATCTATCTATCTATCTTTTATGTTCCACAGAGGAATTAGGTTTATATGGGTGGGACATATTATATAGAGCTTGTCTTCCGATGTTTAATATCCAGTGTAGACTGTCGTTAGATCACAGCCATGAATCATGATTTACTTGCTAGCCACTTCATGCATACTTAATTTAAAGTGTGTTAAAAGTGAATACTCAGCTTTTAGAAGTGCATTAGCATAGGGTAAGTAAATGTTTTTTGGAAAGAAATTAATTTTATTCAGCAAGCATGCAGTAAAGTGATTAAATTGCATTAAACAGAAGTGGAAGTAAAAACATTTATGTTATAAACATTACAAAAGATTTCTATTTCAAAGCTGATCTTTTGAACTTTCTATTTATCAAAGAATCCTGAAACAAAATGAATCAGTTTCCACACAAATATGAATCAGCACGACTGATAATAATCATAAATGTTTCTTGATCATCAAATCATCATATTAGAATGATTTGTGAAGGATCATGTGACTCTGAAGACTGGAGTAATGATGCTGAAAATTCAGCTTTGATCATAGGAATGAATTATACGTTAAAATATATTCCAACAGAAAACAGTTATTATGATATTTCACTGTTTTTACTGTATATTTGAGCACATACTGTACATGCAGACTATTTCAACAACATGAAAACTTTTGTACAGTATAGATGACATGCGAGGCACAAAAGTCAAACTCTGATTTCACAGGGTCTTTAACTGAGTTTGAGAATCACGGTGAACAATTAAGCGAGCGCTGAAAGCGCATGCTGTGTGTAATAACTGCACCTGTTCGCTGCACATTCTCCATCTCTAAGAAGACTCCCTGGAGTCTATCCTGACACGCTCTTTCTAAAATTATAATTACAAATCATGTCCTTTTCAGAAGCTCCCTGACGGTGCATATTCCACTTTTAGCAAACCAGTAAGCGATGCTGGCCGTCTTCCCCATCCGACCCGTCTGAGTTCTGCGGCACGGGTGCATTTCGGTACGAGACCCAATTAAAGGAAAGAGCGGCCCAGTTTTCTGCAGCCAGCATATATCATCTCCTGTCAGAAGAGCCTTTCTGCAGTGGAAGCCAGAGAAACATCCAGTCCAACACAGATCTGTCAGGAAATAACGTCTCTCCAATCTAAAGGCTCATCATAAATCCAGCAAACAAGCAGGAGAACGTGTGTGTGTGAGTCTTGAAGATGGCGGCCTGACAGAAGCGGTTCGCTCCAGTTCCCTGTTTCCTCTGCGTGTTTTCATGTTAGGATGGTAAAAATACAACAGAGTCAAACACTTCCCTCTAACAATGTGGCACAACGTACGCGTCGCTATTTCTGTTGCTCATATATAGAGTTTGTTTATATTACTAACACTAATTATTAAAGTGTCACACTGCAGCATTTGTGTTTCAGCCATGATTCCTCATTCCTTTTAACCACGTAAATACCATGCTATATGACCATGATAGTTACTTAATAATAAAAACACTTGTCTGTGCATTAGGTGTGTGAATTTTTATGGCAATAGCAGTCACCGAATCATTCATTCAGAAGATTCATTAAAAAAAACACTGATTCACTCAGGAATGAAACAATGGACTGTCTTTATGAGTGAATCAATGAATGATTTTTGAATGAATCGGTTGAGTGAATGATTCAAACACACTGATTCGTTTAGAAACAACATGTGTTTGTCATAATGAGTGAGTGAGTCACTGAATCATTTATTGAATCAATTCATTCAAAAACACTGATTCATTCAGGAATGAAACAATGGACAGACTTTATGAGTGATCAATTAATGATTTTTGAATGAATCGGTTGAGTGAATGATTAAACACACTGATTCGTTTAGAAACAACATGTGTTTGTCATAATGAGTGAGGGAGTCACTGAATCATTTATTGAACCAATTCATTCAAAAACACTGATTCATAAATACATAAGGATCATAAAAAGGATCATGTGACACTGAAGACTGGAGTAAAGATGCTGAAAATTCGGGAACAAATTCCATTTGAAAATATATTCAAATTGAAAATAGTTATTTTAAATGGTAATTATATATTTCACAGTTTTTACTGTATTTTTGACCAAACAAACACAGTCTTGGTGAGCGGATATTAAAGATGGCTCTTTCTCAGTCATATTACACACATAAGGCAGGGAACTCTCTCTCTATTATTATTTATTATCTCTATTAGACCCACAAGTGCAATAAAGTGTCTTTTGTAGCTTCACCAACATTAATTTAAATTTTTATTTGATCAACCGTCTGTGAAAGACTGTCATTGTGCTGCAGCAGAAATAGGATCAAGACAGACATTTGTCCCACATGATGTAGTCGTTTTAAATACTGATTTAACTATGTGTGTCTGTGTGTGTGTGTGTGTGTGTGTGTGTGTGAGAGATGGCCTACAAAAAAGCCAGCACAGCACTTATTGCTGGTTAATAAGGCTGTGTGACAACATGTCGCATTATGCAGGAATGAGTCTGGCTGAATAGCTACAATTCGCATCACAAACAAAAGCCACCAGAAAAATGAGACACAATGCGGAGGAAACGTCCTCCACCGAGACGAGACGCTTCTCTAGGGGACGGCAGTAATTGCCTTGATGTCTTCAGACGGATGCTGGCACACAAACTTTTGTGAAGCGCGTCTGCCGTACCCCTGCGTGCACCAGCTTGAAGTATTATGTACATTGATAATGTGGTTCTCTGTGTCTGAACAAACAATCTTCTGGGGCTTATCTCAAATCTCTGTAATAGTCTGCCTTAGTTTTCAGGGATGTAAATAGACGCCGATAGCCTTCCAGGCCCTCATTCTGATCTCTGATGTTAACCGTAGTATGGTAATGCATTCTGATTCTTTACATTGTAATTAATCACAGAAACACTTAGTAACTTTGGTTTAGATTTCAAAATGTCATCAAACCCTGGGTTACACTTTATTTTAAGGTGTCATTGTTACAGAGTAATTATATAACAGCATGTCCTTACTATAGGGTTAGGGTAGGATTAGGATTTAGGGTTAGTTGCATGTAATTATGCATAATTTACTATGATGTAATATATGTAACAGGGACACTGTAAAATAAAGTGTTACCAAACCCTGTTGTGAAACTAATTTCACCTCCTTTTTCTCAGAGATATCTCACTTTCAGTGGAGGGACAGAAGCCGTGATTGAAGATGTTTTCCAGCGTTATTGAGAAAGAATTGAAACCTCTTTCAAGCCCCAGAAATGTTCTCGTGACCCTGAGCTGGATTATCTACTGGAAGTGGCCGGTAATCTTTCCACTGAAACCACATTCACTCCGGATCAGACCACTGCTAATGACATTAGAGCAGAAGATGTGCTTACCTGCTGAACGTGCGTCAGGGAGACGGCGACATCGACAGATGAAAGAGAGAGAGAGAGAAAAAACAAAAAACAAAACAATTAGATTTAAATTCACACTTCACACACACATCTATGACTGCACACTAGCCTAACAGCCCACATGCCTCCTAACCATAATGCAACACTCAAGTGACAGATTTGGATCACTACATAGACAGTAACTCAGCATGCAACACAAAGAGTGCCAATCGTGTAAAGCTCATGGGAGATTTGACTCACAACTGATTACAGTAAAGAGGACACAATACTCTTGTTAGCTAGGACTACATCGCATTTACATTTGATGTACAGTAAATGCAGATGAAAAGTAGTTATTTTGACTAATTCTGGCATATTTACATGGTGTATTTTTATACAACAATGTTCATGAATATGCATGGTCCCTATCAAATAAAACCAATAAATAAAAAATAAAATAAAACATTTGTTCATTTACAGATGCTTTTATCCAAAGCGACTTACAAATGAGAACAATAGAGCACCTGAACTTCGTATTTTGAGCACTTCTTGCGTTGTTGTTGCTTTTGCCTCTTTATGATGACTCGCTGAATTTTGTCCTAATTTGTAAGTCGCTTTGGATAAAGGCGTCTGCTAAATGACTAAATGTAAATGTAAATGTAAATGTAAATGTAAATGTAAAATGTAAATGTAAATGTAAATGTAAATGTAAATGTAAAATGTAAAATGTAAATGTAAATGTAAATGTAAAGCAGTTAAACTAACAAAAGGACAACAATACTCAGGTGCTATGACCCTTCCCAGTTTAATCTAACGCAGTACGTGTGTGTTTTGTTTGTTTTTAGATAATCGATATAGAATAGAAGACAAATGGTTAGTATTAACGCATCAAGTGTTGCCGAAAAAGATGTGTCTTTATCACATAGCACACACAAATAGTGGTGTTAATATATTAAAGGGGGACTTTTAGTGCAATATTCACTTTTATAAGGTTTTTAAACGCCGATGTGTGTCCGCAGAGTGTGAGAACAACCAGCCTATAGTGCTAAAAATCCACTTGCTTTTTTTTTTTTTTTAATTCCCATAAAACAAAAGCAGACTCTTCAAACGAGCTGATTCAGATTCCCCCGTATAATGACATCATTGTAGGGAGAAGCCCCGCCCACAGCCGGTGACGATCTGCCCTATTAGCATAGACACACCCCTGAGAGAAGCACAGAGTCCGCCCACGTTTGTCTCCTCACTGTAGCAGCTGGAGTTGTACAATGTCTGTGCCAAAGAGGCATTACAAGTGTTGTGTTTAGGGACGTACCAATGCACGCTAGAGTCTCCATAGACTCCCACCATCTGAGTCACTGAGGACGTCGTGGTTATATTTCATTTTTGAAGGAAATGTCTAAAGTCGTATACATTTGCGCCAATCATTTTGCGCCGGCCTGCTTCACAAACAAGGGTCTTTTCAACGCTGTATTTTCAAAAAGGTTGATTCTGAAAGATGGTCAATACCAACGCTTCGTGCGCAAACTCCGGTTCGAATATAAGCTGAACACCGCTACTTACACCGCTTTCTGCCATTTTCAGTGCGTGGGATTGTGCTGTTTTGCCAGTATGCCGGAGCATAAGCTCTTGAAGCTCCGCCCTCTTCTTGAAAGGGGGCAAGAGCATTAGCTCATTTGCATATAAAGGGACACACAAAAACGGCATGTTTTTTCTCACCCCAAAAAGTGGCAATTTTAACATGCTATAAAATATGATCTGTTGGGTACATTAAGCTAAAACTTCACATACACACTTGGGGACATCAGAGACTTATTTTACATCTTTTAAAAAGGGGCATATAGGTCCCCTTTACAATAATAGGTAACACTTTCTTTCAATAGTCCCTTTTAGACAGTCTACTAATTACTTAAGTAACTTTTCAACTACGTCAACTAACTCTCATTAGAGTATTAGTAGACCGTCTTCATACCTGCTAACATGTTAATTTGATGGTCACCAACAGATACTCTACTGACTATAAGTAACTTTAATAGTGCATGTCAACTAATTCTACTAACACGAACCCTATCCCAACAGTCTACTAATTCTCTAATGACTGCTAGTTGATATGTAGCTGCAAAGTTTCTTTTAATAAGTAGAATGTCTGAAGCAGACTATCAAAAATAAAGTATGCTTTTTATTTAACCATGTCATTTGTCGACCACTCATTTGCCATCTTCTCTTGTAACAATGCATTCTGGGACTTCCATTACTGAAGGAAACATACAATGCTGCCTTGGATAATGGCTCAAAACATAGTATAACGCAGCATAATGTGATGGTCTATCTTCTGGAACAGCCTAAAAATGCTGTCTAGGTAGTCAGCTCACTACACTTTAAAATAGAGTTATCGTCTCAGTAAATTTCAGTGTTAAATGCAGCAGAGTGCCATAAAGTGTTCTGCCGCGTCCTCTCAGTAACTGTAAATAAATCCCAGCTGTGTGCTCAAGAAAGAATATGATCATTTCTGGAGTCCCTAAGGCTCATGAACACCCGGTGTGCGTGTTAGATCACGCTGTGATTCGGAGCCAGCAGGAGCCCTGGACTCTCAAACGTCCCGCAGTAGCCGTAGAGCTCGGGAGCGAGTGAGACCCTGGGGCTGAACGCGTGCATCTACTCACAAAGGCCTTGCCAGAGGCAACTAATCCTGAAGTCAAAACTTATTCAGATGGAGTGGACAGTCTGTTAGCAGACGCTGTATTCACAGTGGCTACGTTTACATGCACAACTTCTGTTTCAATCGGACTGAATTCATTCCCATTGATGAATCCGAACGTAGTGTTTACATGAATGCTAAACATGTGACCGGGTCGATGTGCGCGTTTATACGTCACGAGCTTCAAATCGGAATAGATTTTTTTACATGCACGAGTTTCCTGCTGTTTGCATATAATAACCATTCTCATACATTGGTTCTTTATTTGTTTTAAACTGCAGACTTAATATTTATCCATTTCTGGTCATAATTTGGAGACAATGAGCATATGAACCGTTGTGCCGCTGCTTATATTTATCACGCAGTAAAAATGCCCAAAACCGGTCGTTTGTGGATGAGAATCCGAGACAAGGACTGGTGTGACATTGTCCTGCTCTTTCTACATCATTACGCTATTTCTACATCACTGCACGTGCGCAGCCCTTTCAGTTTCGGTTTTCAATCCGATCAAGTGTTTACATGTTCTCTCGATCGGATTAGAAACGGAATAAACGGAATTTCAATCTGATCGCAAATTTCATTCGGATCGAGCTCAATCCGATTACTAACGGATTATTTGGTTGCATGTAAACGTAAGCCAGTGAGTCGCAGTTATGATGTTATTTAAGATGGAATTTTCGTGTTATGCCAAGGTCCCTTTAAGGCAAGTCATTTCACTCGGTGGCCATCTTTGAAATCATAGGAAAATCAGGAAATCATATCTCAGGCAAGATTCTAAAGGCGTAATTCAAGTGTGCTATTATACTTCTTTTAAACTAAAAATAAGAAAGTATACTTTCAGTCTATTTTTATGTACTTCTCAGAAATATACTTAAAACTGCACTTAAGTATCTTATACTGAAAGACAATTCTTCTAAGTATATTTGGCCTATACTTGTACTCAATCTTTTGATCAAGATATACTCACTTGCAATAGAAATAAAGGCTACTTGACTCTCCACCGCAGCTCTTTCATTCACGTTTGTGAATTGCCTATTAATTGATTAACTTGCACATATTTTTGTGCAATCAAGTTGATCAAGCCACTTTTATTTGTATAAAGCTTTTCACAATGCATATAGTTTCAAATCCGCTTTACAGAAAATGCATGTTTTTATCTCACATCTGGTATTAAAGGGAATAAAAACAAAAATTTCTGTCACACAAAGCGATCATTTGACTTGGATTATTCCTTCACTGTATAGAAAACAGTGGCATGAACATTTATCAGCATATTTCCCTTTGTGTTTAATAGAAGAAGGGAAGTTATATGAGTTTGGAATAATTTGAGGAATGAATTATTCCCTTAAGAAATGGAGTTCCAGCTTCTTTCTGCAGTTTCGTGGCAAAAAAATTCGAGGGTAAAGAAAAATGAAGAGATAAAAAAAGGTATTAATTTATACCTCATTTTCATTCCTGAAATAGAAATAGCCTGGAATATGTTATTAATAAAGAATTAATATATTCATATTTTATCACCTTGTCCAGGCACCTTGGCAATTAATCTGGACTCATATTAAACAGAATCTGACCGGTTTCTGCTCAGAGACGATCTGTTAATAATTCACTCCATCACACCTGCGATCACACACACTGCCGCAGACACAGACGCTAATTAAACCCCAGCGACCAATCAGGGTCATGCTCTGGATGGAGAATTTGCATAATCAGAGAGGGACAGAATGAGGAATAACAAAAAGTGAATTGTGTGCCATTATTCTACACTGTACAAAGACCCAGGACTGCTGGGCCTGGGATCGGAAATTAAATCACTCCGAGTCACGACACAAGACCTCATGGAGACCTTAAGATCCACCTGAAGTTGATTATGGTGTTGATGAAATATCCAGGTTATTTAGAGTTTCGAGAGCCACTTCTTGCAGAGTTTAGTTCCTAACCCTAAGACCTTGATTCGTTGATTCAGGTGCGTTTAATTAGTTCTCGCGAGAGCACAAGGTGAATCTGCTCAGCGAGTTACTCTGGTGTCGAGTAATGATGCTCATTAAATATGCCCTTGTATCCGAGCTGCACCAATCACATCGGGTTATCTGATATAGGCGGGCCAGAGGCGAGATGACGACAGCGCTGTGACGTCGAAGTCATTAGTAAACATTGCAAGATGGCTCTGGATGAACACCAGTTGTTTGAAACGGCTTTGGCCGCTACAAATCAACGAGTTAGACTTGGCTTTTTATCTAAAAGAGGAACAGAAGACGCCGCTCGAATCGTTCCTTTGCAAGAAGGACGTTTTTGCTGTTTTGCCGACCGGATACGGCAAGAGTCTAATCTACCAGTTAGCTCCGCTGGTAGCTAAGCGATAACTTGTTGTGATTGGTCGTAGTGTTATCCAATTGCGTGCTGTGAGATTTTCAAATGCATGCTTGGAGCCGCCCCTCGAGCTGGCCGAGTTTCATTAGTCGACGCCAGACCATTAATCTTTCAGATTTAGGTCTGGATTTCCAGGCTAGCGTTTAATTAGAGTTGGATCCAAACTCTGCAGGAATGTTGCTCTCAATGGGAACCCTGGTTCAAGGCAACAGTTCACCCCAAAAGTGCAACTTTTGTCATCCTTCATAAAGTGCATCAACCATAAAAGTAGTCCAATACAATATGTGTATGTGTGGTGTGTGACTGCACGAGAAACACCTTCAGTTAATCTATTAAGTGCAATAACGTTCCACACACACACACATACGCTTATTAACACTCATATAGTGCTGTGAAAACAACAAATTCCCATCTGAGTCACTTTATGAGGTCTCATATGTTTTGGTGTCACAGTTATTTATTTCCTGACTAAACTACACGACACATGACAGTTCCCAATACTGAACAATTCCACAGAGCAGAGTGCGAATATCGCTGGTTATTATGGCGAGCGCAGGCTGAATACCAAGCCCAGATTCTGGGAGAATAATTAGGTGTCACAGACCGGCGTGCTGGATATCCAAATGCCCAGCGCAGCGGAAGCGAGCTGATTGGCATGGCTGGCGTGGGCACAGTGAAGGGTCAAATAATGAACAAAAATCTGTTTGTTGGTGCTTTTCTAAATGGAAATCACAGAGCATGACTAACAGGCAGCCGTGTGTTTTCTGAAGCAGAACGCCCAGCGAGAGGGAACTAAAGCGTTCGTTTCTTTTGTTTTTTTTTCAACGCGGAGGAAACAGGATATTGAACATACTTGGTATCCACACAGGCCAGGAAATTCGACTCATTGAACATCTCCGTCTAGAACCACATCTATTAGCCTTCATTAAAATGCAAACAGGTCGGTGATGAGGAGAATTGAACCTTTTGAATAGAAACTGTAACTCCACTTGAATAAATTGCTACGGTATTGGTCCAGAGAGGAAGAAAGCAAGGAGAGCAAGTGCTTAACTGTAGTTTGACACATTTGCTATCATGTACTTCTCCAGAGCTAATTCTATTAGTGTTTTGCCCACATCAGCACAAGAATGCAGAGGTTTAGGCCCCGTTTACACGAAGGGAAGACGCAGATATTTTCCTGCGGTTTGGCCTCTTTACACGAAAACCCTGTTTTTATCACAGAAAACGATTATTTCTAAAAACTCCGGCCAAAGTGGAGATTTCTGATAACGCCGGTTATGTGTTTCTGTGTCAACTGGGAGAAACGGGAGAAATCTAGGTTCTCAAACGTCACATTATGCGCCAGAAAATGCTTAACGTCATGTGAGCACCCTAGGAAGTCACTCATGTTATTGGTTGTTGTCGATTCTGAGGATTCTGATTGGCTTGCATGGCTTTATCCTTCTCACTGCCGCCAATAGGCTTGGAATAGTTATGATGGCCCTCCACGGCGTATTAATGCGGGTTGATCTAAATGACAACTTTTTTGAAAACAATGTTATATTGAAAACGGAGGGGGGGAAATATTTGTTTCTCTAAATAACCGGCTATTGTAAATGTGGCCGTAAAGTCCAGGTTCAGAAAGTAAAAGTCCTCCTCAGTATTTTGTTCCAATCACCTGGATTTGCTAATTTGCACAGTTTTCCAGCCAGGAGATAGAACTAATTAGTGAAATCATCTGGCTGAGTTCATGGGAATCGACATATGGCAGGACTTTTACTTGCTGACCCCTGGACTTTACATCTCTGCAAGAATGAAGATGTTCGAGAACCGTTAATTTAACATCCCGTTCCAGCATTTGTCTTCAAATCCCAACCCTGCACCTGAAATAATGGATTTCCTCAGGCAAAATATCGTCCTTTGATCATTGCTAACATGGAGATCTGAGGAAGTAAATGTGGCACTTATCATCATCATTTGGAGGTCATTTTTTACTTTCTCTCTTCACTTTTTCCTTCTTTTTCCCATTAGCTCTCCAGCCGAGGTCAGAAACGGAGCCGACCGGAGCCTGATTTAATGATCCTCATCCCTGGAGATTTTATTCAGCCGCTTCCGTCTACCAGAACCAGCGACCCGCTGAACCCAAATGTGTTTAAACTCTCTGTTTGAAGGGATCTCACTGTATGAGACTGCGACAGAACGGACTCTCTCCGATACGCTTCAAACGCAACATCTACAGTTTCTGCTCCGTTGCTTCTGCTGCTGCAAAAGTTTCACTTTTTGTTTTTAACAAGGCTCAAGTTTAAGTCTAACATCTGTAGATGGATACTTCAAGCTGGAGTTTCAAAGACACGGCTGTGATCCGAGACACACAGGCCCCTGCTGTATGACGACGAGACAGAACATTGATTGGGAAGCAACTGATGTCAGTGGCAGAAACTATATATTTGATACCCAATAAATCATGACATTAGCTATGATGCACAGACATAAATCAGAGGTCAGCAAAAGTGGCTACTCCCATGCACTGTGTTCGGGAATACTACCATACCACTCTTAACAATCGTGCTTGTGATGTATATACATGCATATCGTTCACAGAATGCACGGCATAACCCAGATGATCTACTACATTCCCACAATGCAACATGCTTCTGTTTTCAGTGCAACAAATGAAGTCATATCTGTATCTACTATGCTAAAAATGCATTTTAATTTGCAAGATGATAACTGGACGCCACTCACATGTGATGATGTAGCAGGGTTTGAAATGTTATCATTGCTTAATGAATATTGTTTTTATATTTTCATTCTGTCTGCATGCATAATGCAAAAACAGTAGGCCGTACACTGTGCCGTTAGCTGAAGATCCTAAAGCCCTTATTGGTTCTATGAGTGTTTTATTTGCAGATTTTCTGTTAGTACAGCACTACTAACGCTCGGTTCACTGTATCCATCTACAGTGCGTCAGTTTGGGGCTTTAAATAAAAACGTATTCAATGGACTTTATTTGACAGCGGCCGTGATAAACTCTTCCCGTGAGCCGGATGCTGTCTCGTAAAGCGCTTGGGCTTGAGCGGCCAATCAGGGATCATAGGGTCAGTTTATGGCGGCCGTCGGTGTGCAATGAGTTACGGCATCAGCTCTGGATGTCAAAACACTCATAGAGGATGTCTTCAGATTGAAAAAAAATTAATAATAATTGGTGTAGAAACAAGTTTCACTCAGAAACTGCTTGAAGATTTCACAATTACAAATGAACGGCAAGTAACATTGAATTACTTCCAATAATATTACAACTTTGAAAACGTTTATTTTATTTATTTTTTACAGTGTATGAATGATGAAATGGAAAAGTGGTTAGGAATGAATGATGGTTATGAATGATGGTTAGGAAAGTTATATATATATATATTGTGGACAATAAACTTGTTATACCGTTGAAAGAACTTTGGTGTAAAAAATAATTTATTTTATGTTATTTTTATGGGATCTTAACATAATTTGGGGGCTCGTCTGGGATTTAAAAAAAATTTATCAGAATATTGTTGTGCATGTAAACAGTGTTTCTCTTAAGATAGAAACTAAGACAAAAGAAGCGATTAAATGAATATCATCTCAGATTATTTGATCTTGCACTGTAGGGAAAGTCCATGTACTATGTTCATACGAAGGAATTTTCCATGTTGGTTTTTTATAGAATTTTGGGGTTTTGTTTTACCTATATTTTGAATTATGCATTGCAATGCGTTTTACAGTTGAAGGAAATGTCTGTAAATATAATGGAAAATATCCTAGTGGAAAATTACCAGTACCTTCTATGGACTTTTTTGTGTGGTAGAATTTGATGAGAAACGACTTTATATTGAGATCTCTGGCTTTTGATGGCAGACTTTGGTATTTGTGATATTGCACAAGCTGATGTTCTCTGGATCTCATTTTCCCTTGACCTTTAATTAATTATGTTTATCAAGCAGATCACAGGAAAATATTGATATTTGCAGATCCTTTCCAATTAATTTATTCCAGGATCCCGATGTGCAAGAACCTTTGAGTTTGAAGTCATTCAGTTCTGACTGTCTTTTCATTGAATATCCTGAAATATGTCAGTAGTATAATGGGTGGTGAATGTTCATTCATGTTGACTTTACAGTTAACAAGACAAAACAGTGAGCTAGTCATTCACTAAATAAGAACTAATAAGCAGAAATGGCTGCAGGGTGAGATCTTGTTTCTCTTGCTCGTTTTATTCGGTATGTCTAAAGATGCCCAGCATGATGTTTTATTAGTGTGAGATGTCCCGTCATAATTTCCCAGATGACCTTCAGCTAAAGCTCCTCATTCCTCAGCTTGTTTTGCTTTCAGACTCAGATTGAACATTAAGTGGCAACCAAACAGTGTATCCTGAAATGTAACCACATTGTTGAAAGTTTTATCTTGCACTTTCTTTGACCATGCATAGTTTTGTTCATGGTCACCTTTTATTAATTGCATTTATCCTGTTATCAGGGACTTGCTGCACATTTTAACCAGCTGAGATGCACCAAGTTTCTGCAGAGGAAAATCAAGCCAGGCACATTTCCAGTGGGCGAGTTGTAAAGTTCATCAGAGGAGTATCTGTCCATCTCTGCTCGCGTCTGAGTG
This sequence comes from Leuciscus waleckii, assembly GCA_900092035.1. Lineage (NCBI taxonomy): Eukaryota > Metazoa > Chordata > Actinopteri > Cypriniformes > Leuciscidae > Leuciscus > Leuciscus waleckii. The sequence continues at coordinate 99,327 of FLSR01001174.1, forward strand.
AATGTGTGTAGGAGGTCAGCAGATGTTCAAGGCCGCTGCTCCTTTAGCAGACCAGAGAGAAATCAGTAATTCTGCGCTGCCGATTCTCTCGCAGAACAGGGGTGTTTCAGTTTAACTGAGATACTATTACAGCTTTTAATATTTGGTATTTTCTGTTTTCACGTCCACACTGCAGCTAAATACAATTTGTCAATTCACCTTTTAGCAGAAGCATTTTTTTACGAAGTACATTTTTCAAGTATCTGTACTTTATCAGAGTATTTTTATTTTGGGAAACGTTTACTTCATTACATTCCAAAGCATAATATCATACTTTTTACTCCACTACATTTAGCACTGAATGATTAATTCGCAAATCGGACTGAACCAATTGCAGCGTTTTTTCAATTAACCCCCGATTCAATGATCCGGTCAAAATAAGGCAAGAATCGGGATTTCATTGGAGATTGAATGTGTGCGTGACTGATTTTTTTATAGTGTATATTTTTTAGTAATAAAACTAAAAATGTTTGCTTATTTGCAGATCAGTACATTTTATATACTGTAGTCTGCTCTAATCTTTCTTATTAGTGCTGACTAGCGCTGGCTAAATAATTATTATGGTTCATCGATCAGTACTTTTTACTTTTAATACATACATTGAAGGATAACTGTCGCCAAAATGCAACCTAGGGTCTTTTTGTGAATCTACCTGAGGCAAACCAAAAATTCTATGCAGTGTGTATGAAACCGTACAGAAAAACTAGCTGTTAATGGCGTATTTAAATGCATATCAGGGATGTGTCTCTCTGCTGTGTGCCAGCGTTTCCAGCATGAGAGGCGCGCGCGCTAACAAGAACGCTAAAGACCACTAGCGTCAGTCGCTAGTGTGCCTCTTGAGGCCAGGGGAGTGAGGTTTACACGCAGTTTTAACCAGCATTAGCATCTTTAGGCCTATGATGCCTTAAAATACTGTCGATGTAGGCAGCTCACTATAGGGGAACAGAGTGTTCAGTTTTGGTTGTTTATGGTTCTGTACTCAATCATTCTACAGATTGTAACACACCAAAACACTGATCACACACCTGCAAATACGCCACTGAATGCCAACCCACCTGGATAGTGTGTTTGATGATGTTAATGTCCAACCTCGGGGCCAAAAAACACTCCGGGCTTAAATTAACACCACTAAAAACTGGATGTAAAGCCACCATCTGGACCACAATAATAGAATATTATCCCAGCTGAGAGGGAACGTTCTCTTTAAGTTATGAACATGCTTCCGGTAATGTTAATAGAACATTCGTTCAAAGGTTTTTTGTTTTGTTTTTGCTGTTGCTATCTTTAAATGTTACTATTGTTTCAGAATGTTCAAAGAATATTCAAAAGTAACATTCTCATAATGTTTGCAAAATGATAAAATGGAATATTCCCTTAACGTTCACATAAGAGAAAACATTTTTTCCACAACATTAAATGTTTTTTAAAACGTTTTTAACATTCAGAGAACATTGGCAAAGTGTTCTTAACACATACTTCTGTTAGCTGGGATGCCACTGCAATCTCTATTATGGAAAATACAGAGGACAATATGACCACACTGGAAAGAAATGAGTTTAATGAATCTCATCCGTCAACAGCATGGTGATTGACGAACTTTACGCTATTATTAAGACTGTGAAGGATCCGTTACGAGCAGCTGCAGAGTTTGATTGACAGTTTAATCTATTGGGGTTAGCAGCCCGATGGCAGATGAAAGGAGCGTCGCTTCCTTCGCCCAATTAAAGGCTCATTTTGAGAATGAGACGGGTCCTTTAGGAAGGGTTCGGGTCCAGCTGCAGGTGCGTCTGGCTGGACGGATCTCGTCCCGAAAGCAGCACTGTCTTTCCTTCTCTCTCTCTCTCACTCACACACACACACTGAATAACAGAAGACCCTCTGTGTCCGACAGATCCTTCTGTTCATTTCTTTAGTCTCCTGCAGGTGTGGATTTCAGGAGCTGAGAGAGTCTTGCAAGAAAAGAAACAGTAACGCGATTCAGAAAACCCATGAAAGAGTTTTTTCAGTGCTTATTATTGCTCAGAATGTCACTTTTTCACTTGAGATCACCTAGCAACCACATAGCAGTACCTTGGCAACCACACCCAGCACAGATGCATCTTAAGTTTTGCACAGGAAAACACTTGGATTTTCTATAATGTAAATATCTAGTATTCCCTGATTGTTGTTTATTGTTTGAAATGATATTTTCTCCTTTCATATTTGGTTTGCGTGTCTCTGGAGGGTTTCTGGTTTTCAGTGTTCGGTGAACCTGTATTCAGCACAGAATGTCTCTGAGAAAGACCCTCGGATCCAGGAAAGTATTTTTTGTCTCTCATGCACTCGGACCGTATCGTATTTCTGCAGATCTGGATGTGAATATCTCCACTGTGTCGCTGCACTGAAGCATCTGATGACGGTGGAAGAAACTCTCTGAAAAGGGAAACCACTCTTTTGCACAAGTTCAGATAACATGGCTTGCTTTGCCATTCAAAATACTTTTTTTAACATGATTTTATTTAACAGGACCTGGTCTATTAGTTTTCTAGCCTTAGAAGTGTTTAGTTTCAATCCTGAATTAACACTGGACCTGACATCTAAACCAGCACAAGTGTAAGAAAGGAGCTGGTTGGTTTTGGTCCACAGGTTTTCATTTCCCCTCAGAATCAAATACATTTTATACAAATAGGATACTAACTAGCTTGAAACCATACAAATTATTCATTCATTAGTTTGTTCGTTCGTTCGTTCGTTCGTTCGTTCATTCATTCATTCATTCATTCATTAACTCGCTCGCTCGCTCACTCCCTCACTCACTCACTCACTCACACTCAATCACTCACTCA